>WBMV01008282.1:219539-252511 GCA_013396655.1 Campylorhamphus procurvoides | reverse complement strand
GGATGCACACACATGGATGTACATATATGGATGTGCACACATGGATTCATACACATGGATGCACACACATGGATGCACATACACACGGATGCACATACACATGGATGCACACACATGGATGCACACACATGGATGTGCACACATGGATTCACACACATGGATGCACACACACATAGATGCACACACATGGATGTACACATATGGATGTGCACACATGAATTCACACACATGGATTCACACACAGACCTCCATCAGACCCTCCACAGCACAGGCACCAGCAGGCTCCCCCCACCCCACACCTGTACCCTGTGGCACCCCCAAGGGCACCTGTGCCCACCTGCAAGGGCCTGACCCCAGAGCCACAGAGCCAACGGTGCCATCAGGAAAGCCAAAGCATTCCTGGATGGCCAAACCTGCTCTGAGCTGGGACAGCAGCATCCTGCTCCCCTGCCACACAACCCCCAGCCCAGATTTCAGTGCCCCAGGTCCCCAGGGTGACAGCACAGCTTGGGACAGGGTGGGGACACAGTCAAGACCCTGCTTTGTCGGGGAAGCTGAGGGACAAAACCAGCTGCAGCAAACCAGCACCTCCCAATCCTGCCTCACCCTCATCCCTGCCTGCACCCAATCCTTTATCCCTCACCTGCACCCCAACCCTCATCCCTACCTACACCTTATCCTTTATCCCTACCTGCAGCCCCATTTTCATCCCTACCTGCCCCTCCACTTGCCCCCCAACTTCCTCCCTACCTGCAGTCCCACCTTCACCTCCTCCTGCCCCCCTCCTGCCCCACAGCCCACCTGTGCACCCCCGGCCGATGCTCCAGGTCCCTGGGGCTCCTCGGGGCTGTACATCCGTGCTGGTTGTTATTTATTTATTCCAAAGTCGGATTTATTCCAGCCAGCTGCAAATCTGCTGCCGTCAGGCAGCCACCACCGCGTTAACACTCAGTTCCAGCCTTTTCCTGGCTCTTTTTCTTTTTTTTTTCTTTCTTTTTTATTTTTTTTCCCCTGCAGCAGAACCGGACAAGCTGAAATCCAAGGTTTTGGACACATTTTTTGGGGAGCGGGGTGAGGGACACCTCAGCTCCGGGGCTCAACCCCACACTGCAGGACTAGGAGAGGACAGGGCTTAATCACAACACAGCTTTTAACAGGTTATGGACAAGAAATAGGCCTGTAATCCCTTTTTTCCCTAGGATTTATAAGCCATCTGCATAAAGCCACACGTTCCTGGTCCTTACACACCCGCTGAGCCCGGTGTGGAAAAGCACATCCAAAAGCAACGGGAACATGAGAATCAGGGATGGGTGATTGAGTCACCCCTTAAACCACAACAATATAATTTTTCTACCTATTCCTTTTTTTTCCAGCAGTTCCCAACTTTCTAGAAACTCAGCATCGGGCACCACATGGCAGGTCCAGATGAATCCCATCTCCCAGAGCATCGACCATGGAATCACAGGACGATTTGGGTTGGAGGGGACCTTAAAGATCATCTCCTTCCATCCCTCTCCTGCAGGACTCACCCCTTCCAGGGCAGGATTTTCCCCCCAGTTCCCACAGCTGACATGCTCCATCCCATTCCCATTTCCATTCCCATTCCTCTCTTTATCATTAACATTCCCATCCAACACATTCTCCCATCTGGATTTTAAATCAGCTGGCTGCCCCCTTGCACTTCTCTGCACATTTGCCACCAGTCTGTTGGGTGTTAGTCCAATTATTTCCCTGGATTTTTTTCCCTGCTCTGCTACATATACACAAGATAAAAATGAGTCGTTCTCTCCCTTTCCCATTCCTATGCATGAATCCAAAGAATTTTCACTGGGGGCTCTGCCAAGCTGAAAGGGATGTTGACATTTATGGCATGTTACTATTCACCTCTGATGTTACAAACTCTTTTATATGTAATTTTTTTTTCTTAAAAATCTCAATAAAACAGCAAAGCCTGGGATCTGAAGTACCTTCCAGGCTCCTCTGGAATAGAAAAGCAAGTTTCAAATGTTTCAGGCAGACCCAGTGCTGGATCCCAATGTCATTTAAAGGTAGGTTGGCAGCTGGGGTATCCAGGGTTTGTGGATTCATTTCTCCCTGTTATTATTTACTGCCTGCAGCCGAAATGGAGGAAAAGGGGGAAAGAGGGGGGAAAAAGGAAGGAAAAAAGGGTTTTGTAGGATTTGGGGGCATTTTTTCTTTCTGTACCAGTTGAAAATAGGTGATGCTTGTGGTGGGGAGTGATGGACCCTCTGCAACCAAGCCCCAAAAATCCTGTCTGGGTTTGCCCAATGCCAGTAAGTGCCCAGACATCCCCACCATCCCACTGGTTCAGAAATAAAGAAGATAATTCCAGAATCCAGATCATCTTTCTTTCACCTTCTAAAAATCCTCTGCAGCTTAGCAGACCCTGAGCCAACACAAGCTGGATATTTTTATAGCTGCTGCTTATTTAAAAAAAGAAAATTCTTTAAAGCCCTGTAATAATAGGAAAAAAATCCTATTTATTTACTGGGAAGTATCACTCGGTGCCTGGAAATGTCCCTGGTCCACCTCGTAAGTGGCAGATACGGATTGCGTCCCGCGTGTGGCTGATGGTGATGGCAAAGCCATGATCAATAACCATCCCTCAGCCCAAATCTGGGTGTTTGGGTGCGTGGGGGACAGTGGCAGGCAGGTGACAGCCCGGAGGAGGCAGCGATGCCGCGGCTGCTGCTGGTTTTCCTGACAAAGCTGGATTCCTTTCCGCCGCGCCAGGTCTGGGAACCGTCACCACCATCCCTCGGGGTCTATTGGAGATGATCTGAGGTTTCCTTCCAGCCACTTCCCCCCGATGTTCCACACTCCCCCTCCCCAGAGCACACTGGAGGGGGGATTTATCACCGAACAGCATCACCGGTACCCAGGCAAGGGGGCTCTGGGCTCCCCAACACCCCGAGGTGCTGCCCAGCCCTGGGGCACCCCCAGGCACAGGGGTGGGGGGCACCCCCAGGGAGAGCTCATCCCTCGGGCTCTGCTGCTTCCACAAAGGGTGCCCAGGTGTGTCACCAGCTCCGAGGACCAGCCGGTCCTTGGGGAACACAACCAAAGGATGTCCTGGCATGGCCACGGTGCCAACCCCCAGCACATCTCACCCAACCTCACCCCACACGTGCTGGGGCAGAACCACAGCCCCTCATTGTTTCTCCTCATCCTGCCCCCCAGCCCTCCGAGCTCACCAGCCTTCCCAGCCTCTTCCTGGGCAGCTGGGGGGGGGATCTGCACCCCAAAGGCAGATCCTGGGCAGGGGGCTCAGGCTGCCCCTTCCCCACCAAGGCTGGGGGTTGCTGCCCAGCTGAAATCTGCAGAGAACTGGGCTGGGGAGTCAGCTCTGGATGGGTATCACCCCTGCAAGAGGCAAACCCACAGGCCATCACACCCTTCCATGTGCACAATGATCTCTCTCCTCTCCACTTCTGACAGCCAGTGGGATCGAATCCATCCATAGGGCAGGGTAAATTCACATGGGAGACCCCTAGTCCTGGGAAAAGAAGGGGTGCTCCCCTCCAGGGATTGAGGATGCTCATCCTCACACCTGAGGGATGCTCTACTTCATACCCGGGGAATGTTTATCCTCACACCTGCAGAATGCTCTGCTTCACACCCAGGGAATGCTCTTCCTCACACCTGGAGGATGCTCTTCCTCACACCCAGGGAATGCTCTTCCTCACACCTGGAGAATGCTCTTCCTCACACCTAAGCAATGCTCCTCCTCGCACCCGAGGGATGCTGCCCGTGGGGCTGCTGCAACCACCCACCTATTTCATGCACCATCCAAGCCCCCCACGAGCCTCTTGTCCTCCAGACACCCCCAGGGAGTGCGAAGGGGTCCCTGCCTCCCCCTGTACCCCGAGAAGACGCCCCTTACCTGGTCCCTCATGCGCTCCTGCTGCCCCCGCAGCGCCAGCGCGTGCTGCGGGTACTTGCTCTTCAGGTGGTCCATGAAAGCATCTCTCTTGCGCTCCATCTCCGTCTTCTGGAGGCCGGTGAGGGCCTCCAGGCTCTGGGCAGCGATGACGGTGTGCCGGCGCTCCGAGGTGTGCACCAGCCCTACGTTGGAGAAGCGCCGGGTGCCGTTTCCCAGGGTCCGGTACTCCCGCGGGTACTCGGCATCGTCCGCAGAGATCATGTGGGTGCTCGTCCTTTCGGGATCTGCGCGGGGCAGGAGAGCGGAGAGGGGTGAGGGCCGGCCCCACTGCCACGGGGCACGGGTGGGGGGCTGAGGTTTGGGGTGGGGATGGGGATTTAAAGCTAGGAGTGATGGCTGAGGCTTGCTGGGTCATCCCTCAGTGGGATACACTGGGAGAGGATGGGTGCGGGGTTTATCCCTCTGCGGTGGCAGCGGTGTCCCCGCTCCTGGGCATGGGGTTGGTGGTGGCAGGAGGTGGGAAGGGGCAGTGGGGGGGATGGAGGGGCTGGGGTGCCACCAAAACCACGATGTTCAGACCAAAACAGGAATAAAACAGCGTTGAGTCAGTAAAACAGCACGGACAAGACACGGGAACTGAGCACTGCTCTGGAGCACAGACAGACAGAGGACATCACACAGGACAAACCAAAAAGAAAATGAAATCAGGGCCAGGGTGGGGGAGGTTCGTGTCTGCCCCTCGGCGTGGACACTGTGCTGAGGGGCCAGGCCCCCCATGCCCTGCTCAGGGACCCCATTGGGGGGCTCAGCCCCCATCCTGCAGCTCCCAGAGCCCAGCCCAGCCCGCAGGCACCAAACCAGCATTGCGGGGATGCTCTGCCCTGTCCCAGCTCTGGCCCGGAGCTCAGCCCAAACTGGGTGGGCAGAGCGGGCAGGGGGGCAGGCAGGGGTGCACACGTGCAGTGAGGCCAAAGGGACTTGTCCCTGAGCTAATAATTCATTTGCTGCACGTTGCGAGTCTGATTTCCAGGGAAGCTCAGTGTGACGGTGCCTGGAGGTCCCCACACGCTGCCAGCACCTGGCACCTCCTCAGTGACTGCGGGACGAGGCCACCCCGCAGCCCTCAGTCCCTGCCCAGCCCTGTGCCCGCTGCAGAGCCGCTCCAAGGCACCCTTCTCCACCCCAAAAGCCACTTTTGAGGGTCTCGTGCCATCGGAGCCGGTGTCACCCAGCCCTGAACTGGTGCCAGCTGCTGTTGTGCCCTCTCCGAGGCCACGGGCTGTCTTTGGCACCTCTAACAAGTTTGGCAGCGTGTGCTGCAGGGCCCCACCGTGCTCCGGCTTCCCTTTCGCTCCCCTTTTAACCTTGATCCATTATTCATCTCCCTCCTTGTCCTTTTCTTTTTCCCCCCCGCCCCACTCCCTTCCTTCCCAAGCTCCTGTTAAGCAAATCATAGAGGGTTTTTCCTTTTCCCTTAATTATTCATCAGCCCAACATATTAGCTTTGTATCAGCCGAGGGTGTTATTAATGCAGGATGGGACTCCAGTGTGTGCTACGGACAGAATTCCTCTGCTCAAGGTCGTACAAGGGGGTTTGCTACGAGCCAAGCGGGGACATCACGCGCTCAGCAAATGCCATGGGGACATCCCAAAGCCTGATTCCCATTTCCTCCTCCAAAAAACAGCCAGTCCAGCTCCCGTCCCTCACAGCTCTGCCACCGAATGTGACCTTGGCCACGTTGTCCCCCCGTTTCCCAGAAGACAGGGGCACAATGTGAGAAGAGCCGAAGCTCCCGTTCCTCCCCACCTCGCCCCAAAGTGTCCCCGTGTCACCGTGGCACAGAGGAGGCCACAGTGGCACATCCACCATGTCCAGAACACCCCGAGTACCCCCAGGAAAAGCAGCACAGTGGCATGTCAGAGGGGGCACCTCGGTCTTGCTGCTGGCAGAGGAGAAAGCAGCGCAGAGAGGGGCAAGAGCATCGTCCTGGGGTCCCACCAGCTGCGGAGCCTCTGCCAAACCCCAGCTCTGATGGGAAACACGGAGCAATTTGCCCTGAGCTCCCCAGCCACCCCCACGAGCTGCCTGCCCACCTCTCCTCTCCTGTAACAGCCCCAGAACACGTTTCTCCCTGGAGTTTGCTGGCATCAGGCAGAAAACTATTTCCTCCGCTGCCTTGTCCAGTCACTCAAGCACCTGTTCCATGACCACAAAGAGACATGTTTGGGGGGGCAACTCTGTCCAGCACCCAACACCCATCCCAGCCCCAGCACAGGGTGCCCATTGGCAGTGCTCTGGGGCACCCTTGGGAGCAGCCAGAGTGCTTTCATCTCATTTTGGGGGAGTGGGACCCCGGGAACCCCATGGCACAGCTGGTGTGCCTGGTGTGGTCCATCCTCACCAAACCAGCCCCTCGGCAGTGCCACATCCTGAGCCCCACAGGGACTCCCAGCTTTGCCCTATCCCATGGGAATGGTGTGCCCAGGGAGGCTTTGAAAGAGGGATGAAGGGCCACCCTGACAGCTCCACCTGCAGCAGTGACAGGGCTGGGAGGAACGAGCTGCAGCTCCTCTCCCTCACTGGGGAGAGCAGCTCAAGGAGGCCTCGAGCCAGAGGAAGATGCAGGGATGGGGATTTGGGGGAGTGTGAGAGGGGCTTGTTCCCTGAAACCACCTCTCTGGTGCCTGCACAAGCCCCAGGTTTAGCAGCCCTGGGATGAGGCCACATTTCCAGCTCCTTCCCAGCCTCCTCCTCCTCCTCTCGCTGCCGAGCCATGATCAGCATGCAGCTCCCCGCTCCCTAATTACATGCTCCGGGAGTGGAACGCACCAGCTCGCTGCTTCTCTGCCGACTGCTAAAAAGGAGGATTTGAAAAGCCCTGCACAAGCTGCACAGGGGTCAGAACGAAGCTGGATCCCGTCGGGGGCTCTTCCACCCCCGGCTGCGCCGCATCCGCTCCCTCATCCATCCCCGGGATCCAGAGCAAAAGAGGGTGAGACAGCCCCAGTGCCACGAACCCCGTGATCCAAGAACCCCTCTAAGGCAAGAGGAGGAAAAGCCACTGCAGACACGTGTACTGTCCTCATGTCAGCCACCTTTTCCCTCCAGATATCCCAACCAGAGCGGGCAGAGACGATTGGACAAGGAAACAACCATCAGCTGGGATACAGGGGGCTCTTTTGGCAAGGGACCTTAAAACGCTCACAGTCATGATGTCCTGGCACTATCCGTGAGAAAAGGGCGCTAACCCTTCCGTCAGGGACTCGCCCCAAGGGGAAAATTCCATCCTGCTGCCCCAAAATCCCCCCACAAAGTTGCTTCTCCTCCTCCGCTGCAGAGATGCCAGAGCAGTGGTACCCACACACGGGCTGCCCACGACAGCAGCAGCAGCAGCACATCCCTGGAAAGTGCTTTCCAAGGCTGTTTCCAAGTAGGTCACTGGGGTGGGAGAGCCGGTGGCCGGAGCCTGCCCAGGGTGCCCCCGTGGGCACTGCCCCAGCCCAGCCAAGCAGGGATGTGTCCCTCGGGGATGTGTCCCATGGCTTACCCGTGGGCGCAGGACGGTTCCCACGGTGGCCGGAGAACTGCTCCGGCGGGATGGGGGTGGCAGCCCCCCGCTCTCCAGGGGCTGGACGTGGCTCCTTGGCCGGGCGCAGGGCTCCCACGACAGCCAAAATCCCTCGGTAAATCCTGGCCAGCCCCTCTCCGAGCAGCGGGAGGTTAAGGGAACGCGGTTCTCTTTGCCGATTCATCCATCCATCTTCCTCACCTGCCAGCAGAGGTGTCACCTGTGCCGGGGCACAGCCCCGGGCTGCTAGCAGGGTCCGGCCATCGTCTGCTTCCCGGGAAAACAGAGGTACCAGAGGCACCGGAGCCTGACTGCACTTTAGGGGATGCTCTTCAGGGTGGGAAAGGCCCCCGAAAACCCTCCCAGCGCTGTGGGTGCTGCCCCGCAGGAGCCACTCCGGGGCGGAGCGGCTGCGGGATCGGCGGCGCGGTCCGCTCGGATCCCCCCGCCGGCAGCCTGGCAGGGCTTTATCATCCAAAAGATCTCTCAAACACAGTTTATTACTGCAGTTTCATAAATCTTCATGAGGCAGCAAAGCTCACGCGGGTCGTGAAAGCGCCGGCAGTTAGCGGAGCATGAAAAATCGGCCGAGAAAGCATTTGCACAAAAAGGGGCGAGGGGAGGGGGAGAAGAGAGTGCATTTGGGGAGAAAGGGAGGCGAAAGAATAGAAACCCCTCGGAGCGATGCCTCTCCCCCGCACCCGGCCATTAATGCAGCCGGAAGAGCGGGATGCACTTGCTTCCTCCCAAAGGCTGCACTGCCGCACTGCCAGCACTGCCTGCTCAGCACCCACGGAGGATGCCCAGCACCCAGAGCCCTGCTCCGCACTAACCCCTTCCTCGCCACGCCGCAGCCACGCTCCCGGGGACGGGAGGCATGGATGGGCAGCGCGGGGAGAGCCCGCACGGCTCCGGCGCCGCTGCACTTAACTCGTGTTGTGCTGCAGAGCCAATCCCAGGAATACCCACCCCTTCCTTAGCCGGGACCTGCTGCGATGAAATCAGAGAATCCTGGAATGGTTTGGGTTGGAAGGGACATTAAAGCCCATCCAGTCCCACCCCCTGCCGTGGGGAGGGACGTTCCACTAGATCAGGTTGCTCAGAGATACCTTCTGAGCCTTTGCTGCCCAGGGCTCCCTGTCCCTGGCTCAGCCGCGCTCTATTTGCGCTCATTTTCGGATGGTCAAGCGCCCTCCACCCATGTCACCTCCATGTGCCGAACGGGTCCAGCCATCACCAGACGTGGTCATCTCAAATCAACCCTCAGGGAATTACACCCCTGTTTTGGGTCGAGCCCAAGGGCTGTGGGTGCCCCTATCCCATGGGAATGCCAGGAGCGGGACTGGCATGGAGTGAGGGGTCTGCACAGGCTGGAACTTCCCCACAGTCCTCTTGCTCCTGGGCTGATGGACACCGTCCCAAAACCTCCTGGAAAAGCCAGGTGATGCCAAGGAAGAATTAACATCTATGGCAGGACAAACGCCCTCCATGCCCACGGCATGCCCAGCAGCCCCACGGGGTGTGGGAGCTGTGGCTGTGCCATCTCCTCTCCCCATCCCCATGCCCATGCCCAAGGATCCTTCCCCACAGCCCTGCCCGGGCTCAGCAGCAGGCAGAGGGTTCCCCGCCGTGCCTTCCACTCCCACAGCCAAGTGGAACCAGGGAAAATAAAACACACCCCAACTGCTTCATCGGGAACTTCCCAGCTGGGTTAACACAGACCCCACGGCCGCAGAGACAGGATGCCACTTGGCTTCTGGGCAAGAGAAGGGGCACAGTCCCCGGGCAGGGTGGCAGTCCGGATGTGATCCTGCCTATTCCCAGCCTCTCCGTGCCCTGGACTCTCCCTGCACCCTCCCTGCACTCCATTAATCCCAGCCCTGCCGATGCTGGAGCTGCAGAGGGACAAGGAGTCTGAAGCTACTCTGTGTCCTGGTGCACACTAGTTGCTCCCAGCTGGAGCTCAGAGAAGTCCAGCTGGCATCTCTCCACGACACTGCCCTGACAAGCAGCTCCTTTACTTTGGAAGTGGAGAAACCACCGGATAAATTCGCATGTCATTTGTCAAAACCCAAACTGAAGGAGAAATCCCATCTGGCCAGCCCTGGAAAAAGCAGCCGCCACTTCCCACCTCGCCGGGTGTTATCACACCCACGCGTGCACATGGAAATATGGGAGACAAGTTCACCTCCTCGCTCCCACGGATGGCAGTGCCAAGGGAAGGGCCGGCACACCTGGATGCTCGCTTTGAGCTCGGGATCGGCGCTTCAGGGGGATGCAGGAAGGAGCTGCTCTCAGTCAGCCAAGCGAAAACAAGCGGGACAGAGGGTGAGACGGCGTGGGAAGGACGGCTGAGGAAAAGCTTCCCACTGCCATCAGCTTCCTCCCCGACCTTTGGCAGGAGGCCGAAGCCGGCGGCATCCTCTGAGCGTGGAAAACATCCCTGCCCGGGGACCGGAGGAGGACGGAGCCCTGCGTGCCCTGGCAAGAGGCAGCAGCATCCTCAGCTGGCAGGGATGGCACAGCGGCTGGGGAGATGCCAACAGCTTGGGGACGCAGGATAAAAATAAAGGAGAGGAGAGGATGGCCAGGGCCAGGCTCTTCACAGCTCAAACACAAGGCGCATTGTGGTCTCATCTCCCACCCACGCGGCATGCCTGGCATGGCATGGGAAGAGCCCGGGTGGCACATCCAGGGCCTGACATGGCATGGGAAGAGCCCGGGAGGCGCCAGCCAGGTCCGAGCCTCGGGATGCCCTTTGGTCCCTGAGGGGAGAGGGAAACTGAGGCACCAGAGGGAGGGACGTGCAGAGAGAGCGGGTCCAGCTGCAGGTGGGGATGCTGAGAGGGGAGAGGGTCAAACCCAGGGTGGGAACAGGGGGAAATCACCATCAGTATCGAGAATGTCCCGAAAGGATCTGGAGTTTTCCCAGGATTTTGGCAGCCCCTGCTGGCTCCCACTGTCGTGTGGCCGCCTCCGTGCAGGGCGTGTGTGGATGTGGGGCAGTGACTCAGCCACAGTCGTGTGGTGAAGCAGAGCCAAGTCTCCCTGGGAGCCAGGTGTCCCCCTGAGCCTCAGCCTGGTGGCAGAAGCTTTTGGGATGAGCCCAAGGCAGCAGCAGGACCAGGACCCACACAGCCCCAGCAAAGCTGCTGTCTGCAACCTCCCTCCCCCGGGGAGGGAGGGGAATTTTGCTGCTCAGAGAACCCATCCCGCCCTGCAGGTCTGCCAGGAGGATTCCCAGCACGGCCCAGTGCCACAGTTTGGGATCAGCACCCTGGACACAGCCATCCATCCCCACCACGCTCCAGCAAAGCCAGTCACAGCCTGTGGCCCAGATGTTCCCACCTTGAGCTGTTCAGGCAAATTGCTCTGGAAATCAATTCCAATATGTCAGGCATCAGGAAAGGGATAAACTGCCCCCTCAAGACATCAAATCGATGGTTCCTTTTAGCACAGAGTAGGGGGAGGGAGGTTGGAGAAGCACAGGGAGCTTGGGGGTGGCAGGGTGATGGGGTCCTCAGCAAGTGAGAACTGGGTCCAGGTGGAAGGAAAGAGCCCTAAAACCAGCTCTTGTGGCACAGGGCAGGGAGATGCATATCCATGTGCAAAACTGCTCCAGGGATGGATGGACAGGGAAAGTTCGGGAGGCTTTGGCTCCAGCCTTCCCTGAGACCCTGTGGCTGCACAGATTTACTGGGATAATGCAAGGACCTCTTCCCAGACTGGCAGCAGACCTTGGGATTTCTTTCTTATTCTCACCTTTCTGCAAGCACAGCAAGAGGGCAGGGACTGGGAAGGTCATGGACCCAGGCAGGGGTGAGGAAGAGCTGGCAGAGAGGAGGAGGAGGAGGGTGGGCTGGAGGGGATGCACATCAAGATCAAAACTCAATTCCCAATAGGACTGTTTCTTCATCTAATGGGACACTGAGGAAGGTACTGAACAGAGCAAGGCCACTGCAGACATAGAATCATGGAATGGGTTGGGATGGGGGGACCTTAAATCCCTTCCTGTTCCACCCTTGTCCTAGAACGCTCCCAGGGAGGGAGCAGGCACAACTTCTCTGGGCAACCTGTGCCAGGGCCTCACCACCCTTGTCTTAAAGAATTTCTTCCTAATATAGTTTCCATGACAGGAAAAGTGGTAAGGAGCAGTGTGGTCCAGCAGGACCCTCCAGCCTGTCCCACACATTGGCAACCACCAGATTAAAGCCAAGAGCCGGTCACGAAGCCATTTCCATCCCGCATCCCTTGGGAACAGCCACGAGGGATGTGTGCCCACAGCCCAGGTGCCACCAGCTTGGAAACACAGGCAGGCTCTGCTTCCGAGAGCCTGGGCTTACAGAGGCAGAGCCAAACCTCAACAAGTCCGTGGAGGTGGGGGGAAGGCTAAAAGATGGGATGCAGAGCTCCTTTGGCAGGGAAAGGCTGCGGGCAGAGGGGGATGCTCCTGCCCGGGGCTCAGCGATGCCCCGCGCCGGCCCTGCGGTCTCGCAGGATGCACTCGTGCAGTTTCCTGAGCTAATCAGTGCCCTCATCTCCTGCCATCAGTGCAGTCACGCTCAGCACACACTCGCCGGAGGGAGCCCGGGGCCTCCTGACAGCAGCTCCCCGTACGTGCTGCATCAGAGCGAATCCAGCTGACGGATCATCGCGGGGCACAGGGAAGGGACCACCCCTCTGGCACCCCAGCCGGGAGGGGGGCTCACAAGAAAGCCACTAAGAGAAGAATCCAAGCCAAACCCACGGCTTTTCCAGCCTTTACCCCGCAGTGTGGGCTCTGGTTGGAGTTACCAAAGAGATCAGCTCCATGAGAAAGCACTCAGAAAGAGGATTTTTCCTGGCTCGGAGTGCTGGGGACCACAATGAAGCCGGCTGCTGCAGGGACAGCCACACCACACAGCCCAGCACAACACTTGGCCCATCTCTGCGTTGGCACAGAGGACCCAACTCTTTCGAAGACTTGGCAGTGCCACCATCACGATGTGCTTGGATGCACATCCCGGAGCTCAGCGGGTCCAGCCACAGCACAGAGCCCCATTCCCGCAGCCTCCAGGCAGGAACTGGGGGGCTCTGCCTTTCTGGGCGACTCCTGCCAGGAGATGGGTGATGCTGTGCTCTGGCAGCTGTGGGGGAGAGGCTGGGAAAAGCTGGGCTGGTGTCAGAGAGGGGCTCAGAAGCCCAGGAAAGCTCCAAACGGGGGTGTGGAGAACAGTCCCTATTTATAAGTGCACAGGTAGCACGTTGGTGGTTGGTCACAGCCTGCTGTGCCAGCCTGGTTAGTCACAGCTAGTTAAGAATCAGAAATGATGGAAAAAATATCTCAGATCCACGTCTAAAGCCTCTCAGATGCAGGAAAACACGCTCAGGAGTGGAAAACATGGGGTAAGATCTAGCAGGGCTTCACTGTCAGCCTGCTCAGCGACTCCGGGTGCACAGATCACGGGACAAGGATGCTGTGGGGACATGTGACACGTCCGCCTGTCTGCAGGGCAAAAGGACACTGAGCTGCCCAGTCCTCACTGGGTTCCCTGCCTGGCACCACATCCCACCTCGGAGTGGGAATGCTGTGGGTGACACGAGGACAAGGCCACTGCACTGCCCCAGGGACAGATGCCACCCCTCCCTTCCTGCACTGAGCAAACCGTCCTGCCCTGCCGGGGCACATTGGAGGGAAAACCACATCCCGTCCAGCCCGCAGCCCTCCCACCAGCGCCAGTCAGAAGCTGTCCAGGCAGCGAGGTTTAGTCAAGCAAAAGGAGGGCAGCAGCAGCTGCCTCAGCCCTGCCTCCTCCTCCCACCAACGCTGGGCAGCCAGCCCTGCCCAGCCCGCCCCATCGGTCCCTCCCCGGGCAGAGCCCACCTGTGTGGGGTTGGGAACACCCCCAGGCCATGCCATTGTCCCCATCCAGGGCAGAGCCCACCTGTGTCGGGCTGGGAACATCCCCAGGCCATGCCATTGTCCCCATCCAGAGCAGAGCCCACCTGTGTGGGGCTGGAATCGTCTCTCACCTCACATCAGCCATCGCTTCCCAGTACAGAGCCCACCTGTGTGGGGCTGGCATCGTCCCCATGCCAGGCCATCCGTCCCCTCCTGGAGCAAAGCCCACCTGTGTGGGGCTGGCATTATCCCCATGCCAGGCCATCCATCCTCTCCTGGAGCAGAGCCCACCTGTGTGGGGCTGGGAACACCCCCAGGCCATGCCATTGTCCCCATCCAGAGCAAAGCCCACCTGTGTGGCGCTGGGAACATCCCCAGGCCATGTCATTGTTCCCACCCAGAGCAAAACCCACCTGTGTGGGGCTGGGAACATCTCTCAGCCCACACCATCCCTCCCCTCCTGGAGCAGAGCCCCGCTGCGAGGGGCTGGGACCACCCCAGCAGGACCAGCATCACCCGGAGCCTCCAGAGCCTGCATCCCTCCCATATCCCCCTCTCCCCCGGTCCATACCCACGAGCAACGGAGCGAGCCGGTAGTCCCCGGGCTCGGTGGGTCTCTCCGGCTCCCGCAGCCTCGGCACGGCCCTGGGGGAAGCGCCGGGGGGATGCTTTGCCCAGCGAGGAAGCATGGTCGCACCCAGGCAGGCGGGAGGAAGCAGGAGACGCTCGGAGCACGGCTCCAAAATCTGTGCGACAAACACATGCGGCTTATGGCATATGTTTAAAGCAAACGAAAGACGGGTTTACTAATCACTTGGCATTTAAAGCAACACGGCGTCTCCGTCAAGTCAAATCTGAGGAGACGGCTCGGGTTGCGTTGGCTGTTTATGTTAATTAAATCCGCGATGGGGTCGTTATTAAACACGCACGCAGCCCAAGTGAGCAGTGGGTGGGTTGGTACCGACCTTATCTCACGGCTCTGACCTCGCTCGGCGCTCGGTGACTGTCACCTCACATCCCCAGCCGGATCCTCCGCGCCGGGAAGCGGAGCCGCAGCGGTGCCCGATGGACGCCGGAGCTCCCGAGCGATGCCAGCTCCTGTCCCCGGTCTAGCGAGGGGCTCCCAGGGCCGTCCCCAAGGCCGTCCCTCCCTGCCACCATTCCTCTGCCAGCGCCCATCTCATCCTCCCGGCTCCGAGCCGGCGCTTTCCCTCCTCACATCCTTTCCCTGCCCCGGCAACTTGTCCCCCCTGACCGGGTTTATCCCTCCGCTCCGCGCGGACGACTCTTGCTCTCTTTTCTGGCTCGGAGCTCTCTGTGGGTCCCTGGGTATTTTTTTTTCTCCCCATCCTCTGGAAATGTCAGCGTGCCCCCTCAAACACATCACATGGGCAGGGAGACAGGAGCCAGTGCTCAGCCGGGCACTGCCAGCGGCGCCGGCAGATTGTCGCGCTGCCCTCGCTGCCCTGCCCAGGCATGGGGCTGCCAGTGGCGTGCCACGAGCTGCCAGCGTGCCACAGGCTGCCAGTGCCACTCCAGAAGCTATTCCCGTGCCCCCACCACCCCCAGCAGCAAGCCTGGAGGGTCCAAGGCACCAGGGCTGCTTGGTGGTGGGGGTACCAGAGCCCGATGTCACCAAGCTGCCCAGCCCTGGGCACAAACACCCAAGGCTGTTCCCATGCTGGCCCTGAGGGAGCTCGGGAGAAGCAAAACCAACATTTGCCACCCAGGAGAACCTCGCTGCAAAGGGCCTGTCCCCAGGACACGGCGCTGGATCTGGAGCTTGGCCAGTCGAGCAGGGTCAGGTCACCCCCCGCTGCTGGATGGCTCTTGGAGGGGTTGGAGTGGCTCTTCCCGAAGCTTCCCAGAGCCCTCACCAGCCAGGGCTCTGTCATGGATTCACAGCCACTCAAACCTGGACCCACAGCCCAGACAGTCAGGGTGGGAAGAGCTGGGAGCCCAGGAACCCCCATGGCAAAGACCCCCAGCTTGGCTTTGTCCCCATTTCCCAACAGGGAAACTGAGGCACGGATGGAGCAGCAGCAGGAGCGCTCCTGGCTCAGAGCCCAGCGGTGGCAGGGCAAGAAGGGAGAAACTCTGGAGCCCAAATCTCCCTCCTGGAGCCCTTCCAGGCTCTCAAACAGCCGCAGCCATGAGTCACAGCTGGCACAGCCACATCCATGACACGCTCTGCCATGACAAACCCTCCCAAAAACTCATTCTCTTCTTTGCACAGCACTTGTGGAGAGAGATGAGTTGGTTTCTGCTCCCCAAACACACAAGGGGGGCTTTTTTCCCCCCTTTTCCCTTAGTTTGGGGCCAAGGGCATCTTTCCCTCCACATTTATATCGTGACAATATTACCTGGGTGGTATTTATATCGGTGGTCTGTGCCAGGCCAACACTGTGGGGAAGAAGCAGGAGTTGCTCCAAAAAACTTTGGGTCAACACGGGGCAACAAATTGTGTGAGGAAACATGACCAAGGACAAACTGCAGATCAGGGGCAGGGCTGGGAAACTTGTCCAGATCTCCTGTGGGCCAGGGCCTGGTGCTCCAGGGAAGATGCTCTGTGCTCCCTTCCCCAGGGATCATGGAGCTGGAGGAGGAGATTTGGGGTCTTGAGGAGTGTGGAGTTACTGGAGGAAAACGCTGGCAAACAAACACAGAAAGGATTAATTGTCCTTCCTGCTGATCCCTGAAACCTGGCTGGCTCCCGCAGTCCCGCTGCAGGGAGGGCCTGAGGATGGGTGACCTTTTAATTCTGATTGCTGCGCTGATGAGGAGTAAATAACCTTTATTGCAGTTTAAGAGCCGCTCAGAAGCGCCCGCCTGCAGATCTAGAGCTGCCACATCCATGGCACCGATGGTCTCGAGGGACACAGCAGTGCCTGTCCCCTATTTCACACGGAAAGGAGCTGCCACAGGATGGAGACAGGAGCCAAAGGAGGTTCCAAGAACCCAGGTTTATACAAGGACACTTTCACCACCTCCCTCACTGCAGGCAGAGTGGGTGCCAGCACCATCCCAGGTGCCACCAGCATCACCTGCACCTGCACTTCTGTGCCAACACCATGGGGACAGTGCCCAGGATGGTCCTGCCATCACAGCTGGAAGGGACACCATTACTTGCACCCTAAAAACCCACCTAAATATGCACAGCAATGGAATCAAACACCTGTTTTTAAATCCAAAGGTTAGTTGTCCCACTTTGGGACTTCTCAAGGCGATGACTTCCCTGCGGCACAAACCTGAGCTGGCAGGGTGGTGACAAGAGCCACCTGAGCACACACAGACCTCACTGCTGGGTGACACTTTGCCCTCACCAGGGCTGGGTTCAGCCGGGCTGAGCCATGAAGTGTCCACGAAGCAAATCCCAGGGAGAGGGTGGAAAAAGGAGCTCTAACACATCGGGGTGAGATCTGCATTTACACCTGCAACATCAGACATGGTTTTGCTCTCAGCACCTCCCAAGGAGCTGCTCCCAGACAGCACCAGCACCCAACGTGCCTGTGGGGAAGAAGGATGCCACATTCCTTGCTCCGTGCCCACTCTTCAGTCGCCGGTGCCAGGTCCTGGGAAGAGCAGCGCTCTCTCCTCCACACACCAGCCAACCCCTCCACATTCTTAGGAATCTATAAACTCCTCAGAGCCACGACTGCTCCTCACAATGCCCGTGCACAGCCCCGAGCACAATCAAGTCTCGCTGTGCCCCGGCGCCGATCGCGGCGGTTGGGATGCGAACAGTGGGGCACTCATGGAGCGGGAATGCAGCCGGTTCCCGGGGCTGGGACAGACAGCACAGCTTTGTGTCTGCTCCCCTGGGGCTGCACACCCAGTCTATACAGCAATATTCACGCGTGTGGTGCCCTCACACACACACAGTGGGTCCATTGTGCAGCACGCCAAAGACAAGATATCGGGGACGGACAGAGCTCTCTGCTCCTGGGGTGGGGGATGCTGGAGGGGGATCAGGGGTCTGCCATGCCAAGGGATGCTGGAGGGGCAAAGAGGAGTTAACCAGGAGTGGATTGACACTGAAAGTATTGCAAAAAACCAGCCATGCCCGTGCCCAGCATCACCTGCTTGCCCCAGGGTGGGATGCTGGGCACAAACGGGAATGGATGTGCCCCATTCCTGGTGGCTGGAGTGGCTGAGATGTGGGATTTGAGTATTTTCTGTCTGCTTCTCCTCGTGAGCCTGGGCACGGACAGACAGACACCCTTTCCTTGCTGTACCCAAGCACAGGAAGCAGGAGGTGGCTGGAGAAGGAATCTCAGCCGCAACACCCGCCCAAGGATGACACTGAGCTGATGGGAAATCAGTGTCTCATCAGGAAACGCTTTCCCATGCCCAGATTCCCCCTCCTCACACCACAATGCCTATCAGGACATGAGCTCTGCCCCAAACCAGAGGGTGGGATGGCCGCAGGCTGTTCACACCAGACCTTATCCCAACCCTCGGGATGCCACAAGTGGGAAAAAGCCCCTCATGCAGGCATGGTGAGAGTGGGGCAGCTTAGAGCTGGGTGGAGAGAAAGAGGCCTTTTCCATTCCAGAGGCAGGTGATCTCATCGTGCCAGCAGAGGTATCAGATCTGCTGCTCCCAGAAACGGGAGGAAAGCAGATTAAGGAAAAAAAAAATTCATTGAAGACCTTTTGGCATCACACGGCTCGCTGCATTTCACAGCTGAAGGGCCAGGAAGTGTAGTTTCTTATTAAACTCAGCCAACTGATGGCTGATAACTTTTCAAGGCATAAAAACTCCTCGGAGCCCGGCGAGAAGCTGGAGGTGTCAAGGCAGCTCAGAGGATGGCTCAGCCTGCTCGGGAACGGATCTGCGGGAGAGGAACCGGGGCCACGTGGCTGCAGGGAACATCTGCCGAGGCTGGCAACACCCGCAGAGCCCAGACGGGACCTGCCAAGGGTGGCAGGTGGAGCCGAGGGGAGGATTTGGCAGCCGAAGGGCCCCGCCAGCCGCCCACGGGAGCCGGTGCATCAGGGCTCGGCTCCACTCGCATCCCAAGCTGTTCCCGCGGCCGCCCCGGCACCCTCTGGGCGAGCCCACGGGGCTGGGGCTTTGCTCCCCAGCTGGCGAGGGAACCAAAACCCAGCCTGGGAAAGCGAGGAAGCGAGAATTTGTTCCCCAAAACGGCACAGCCCGAGCGGTGCCTGGCACAGCATCCCGGCCCTGAGCTGCTGCAGCAACACCTCCAGGGCCCGGCTGGCACCCGCGGTGCCCACCGGCTCCCACCCGGCGCTGTGGCACGGCACCAAGTCCTTCTGCTCCCCCCATGCTCCAGCACCCTCTCCCTTTGCTCACTTGCTCAGCACAGATGCACCAAAATCCGTGATGGGACTCGGAGCAGAGCCTCTTCCTGCCACAGTTGGGGGGTTACAGGAGAAGTGCCCAGTTCTGCATTAAAATATCCACCACTGAGACATGACAAATGAAGGGACATATTCCAAGACCAGCTGCAGCAGCAGTTGATGCAGGTCCTGGGCCAGGTCCCTGGAAGGAGCTTTCAGTTCTAGTTTTGCAGAGAAAAAGCCTCAGCAAGGGCAGTGCTGGGGTTTGGGGGGCACAAGACCCCTCCTCCCAGAGATTTAGAATCATAGAATGAATCCCCAAATGGTTTGGGCTGGAAGGGACCTTAAAGACCATCCATTGCCACTCCCTGCCATGGGCAGGGACACCTTCCACCGTCCCAGGTCACTCCAAGCCCCATCCAACCTGACCTTGGACACTTCCAGGGATGGAGCAGCCCCAGCTTCTCTGCCCCCTTTAGCGAGGACAGAAATCCCAAGTGCCACGGAAGACATTCATATCTGCTAAAACTTTTTGGCACTGATGAGCTGTGTCACTGCCAAACCCTCCAAGCCTTGTGCTTCGAGCAAATCTGCAGGATGGGGCGAGTCAGGGGGGTCCCACCAACCCCTGGGAGCTGCACCCCCCCAGACCACCCAGGGATGCTGCTCTTTACCCACCTGGAGAGCCAAACCTCACCTGGCCTGAAGCAAAACCATCCCCTGGCTTATTCCCCCACCAACACCATCCTCTGCACAGGGATCCAGATCCCAGGCCTTCTCAGGCATGTTGGCAGCTCCCAGTTCCATCACACCCTCCACAGCCCCACGCCAGGTCCCCCCTCACCTGGGCACCTCTGCTCCTGGGCTTGCTCTTTCTTTCAAGGCAGGCCTGGTTTACTCTGATTTAAATCAAAGCTCTGTTAGCTACAGTGCCATTACCACTGCCAAAAACGGCAACTAAATGGCATTTCCCCACCGCTCCAGTTATATTTCTGTGCTCTTTACCCATTTGTAAACTGCAGGAGGGAACAATTTAAGGCATCTGAGTGAAATGCTTAAATTAACAATTTACAAATAGCTTAATTGAGGTCCTGGTCTCTCTCTTCCTGAGCAGAAGCTGCTAAATGATTCTGAATCATTCCTATTTATTGGTTCTTGTGCTGTGAATTACAGGCCCTGGACTACAATAAAGGCTTTAATACCTTGGCACGGGCTGGGGGGAGCAATGACTTCCACCGAGCACGGCTGGCGACAGACGGCCAGAGCCACGGATGGGAGCTGAGGAACCAGAAAAGTGGGAAAAAATCGGGCAAGGGAGGCAAGAGATGAGGGGGCTGAGAGTTCTGCCTGGAGCAGAGGGATGCTACGAAGTGTACAGCCCTTCTGGGGGCTTTGTGTGGCTCCAAATGAGGGGTTTGCACTGAAAAACACGCTGTTAGGGAGCAACTGGTGCTTGGATGTGGCTTGGAGGGTGGGGAAACTCAGCCCTGTGGTTTGGGATGAGGCCTGGGAAGAGGGATGCAGGGGCTGCCTGATGATGCAGCTCTGAGGGTGCAGAGAACAGGTGCTTGGATGGGGCTTGGACCAACCTGGGCTGGTGGAAGGTGTCCCTACCCATGTCAGGAGATGGATCTGGATGAGCTTTGAGGTCCCTCCCAGCCCAAACCAGTCTGTGATTCTATACAACAGCCACCACCAACACCCACAAGCCTCTTGCCACCCCCACAAAGCCCAGGGATGCCCCCGTTCCTCTCCCACCCTTCCCCAAATCCAACTCCCAGCAGTGGAGGAGGGTAGCCATGCCCAGGAGGGCTGGAAGGATCTGCTCTGCCCACGGCCTCGCACTTGTTAAACCCCTCGCAGGCAGCCAAGGACACTCACGTCTGCATCAAACTCCTCAGCTCCCAGGCTAATTCTGGCACATCAGACAGTAATTATAGGTACATCGGCGGCGCTGACAAGTCTGGAGCTTGTCAGCCCAGCTCCTGTCAGCACGGAGTGCAGGCGCCCCATGGGGAGCCCAGGGGGGCTCATCCTCTCCCACCCGCTCCCGGCTCTATTTTGGGTATCTCTGGCACTGCCCGGCCCCCGGGCACCTGCTGGTACCCCAGTGTTCAGCCCACCAGCACCAGCCCCATCCCTGTCCATGCCTGCTGGAAAGGGAGCTCCATCACCCGTGGGTTTCCATGACTCCAGACTGTGCTGCTCATGCCCCTGCCAGCTTTGGCACTCCACAGGCCCTGGGTGAAGAACAGGCACCTGCTCCCCGTGCCCAGCGCCCTGGAGGAGCCAGCCCATGGTTCACACCCTCATCCTGCCTCACCACCCAACCAGATCTTCACCTGGTGTACATCACCTGTGGATCTGCCCCGATTTACACCAGGGAAGGATGTTGGAGCTTCTGTTTCCATCCCTTTGGAAAAATCAGGTGGGAACATCCCCAGCCACCAGTGAGCTGGAACTGTGGCCACGGGGCCATGTGGCTCCAACCCAGGAGAGTCTGTGGTTGGGAAGCTCAAACAGCACCAGGGAGGAGGAGGAGGATGAGGAGGATGAGGAGGAGACAGGCTGGTTGTTTGCTGATTTTAACACGGGGGAGGAAGATGCATGTGGGGGGAGAAGCAATAATTTTAATTAAAAGGCAAATGACTTCACTGAAAGTTGTCTTGAAGCACAGAGATATTAAAAAGCTGTTGACTCTGTGAAATATTCCTCCCTGGGCTGCTTGACAGGGAAAAGCATTGAGGCAGCACAGACTGCTTTGGCATCCTGGCTCAGGGAAGGGGAGAGGAGAGTGGGAACCAGGGGATGGGGACAACCCCTGTCCCAGGGGACACCACAGCAGCTGGCAAACCTGGTCCTCTGCTCTGGATGGGCCAGTATTTCTCTTGCTGTGGCTGCTGCCCCTTCACCTGGGCAAACAAGGACTGAGCATCCCCAACATTCCGGTTACACCGACCTTCCCAGCCCTGCCCCGTCACAGATGGTCCTTTCCTTCTCTCCAGCTCCTTCTAACAAGTCCCTGCTGCATCCTGTTGACTTTCAACAAGACTTTGGGAACAAAAGCCAAGCCTCCACCCTGCCAAAACCTTCCTGGATGCCTCCAGACCTTCTCTGAGCCACATCCCTGCCGGAACCTCGCGTGGGATCAAAGAGCGGGGCCGGTTTCTGTCGCCGAGCTGCGGGTCTGCCAGTCTGAGCAAGTGTTTGCAACCTCTCAGAGAGGTCAAAGCCACCTTTTTTCCAGGGAGACAAGCTCATTAAGTGGCATCATTACACGGCTGTGTGATGACCTTAGAGCTGTCTGTGCGTTCACCTCCACGAGGATGCGGCTTCCGAGAGCGGCGGCTCTTTAATCTTGTTCAGACAGAGGCAGAACAAGAGCTGAGAGTTGGAAGCTGAAGAGTCACAAACACAGACAGGAGACAAGAAATGTTCTGAATGGGGCTAGACAGGGGGGTTTCTCCATCATTGCCACCTCTGAACCAAGGTAGAGCATCCTTTGGGAAGACAAACACGCTTGGCCAGGACTTCAGGTCATGAGGCAGGAGTTGCTGCCAAGACTTTCCAGCCTCTGCCTCACTGGGGTCAAACTGGATGATTAGAAGGGTCTTTTCTGCTCTGAGAAGATCCCACAAACCCAGCAAATCCCACAAATCCTACCCATGACCTTCACCCCCTTCCCCTCTGCCTTCCTACTTGTGGTGGTTTTAACACCTCCGGGTGCCACCTGACCCATTCAACAACTCAAATCCTCAAAAAGCATCCCCATTGCTCCACTTTTCCCACCAATTTGCTGGGATTCAGCAGCAGCAGCACCTGCAGCGCTCCCCATGCACACCAGTGATGGAGCTCCCAGCGTTTCCAGCCTGCAGAGCCAACTCCCATCTCGTAAAGACAGCAACAGGAGACACCAGCACAGCCTGCAGCCCTTCCTTCCCACATGACCCCAAGGCAGGAGCCGTGCAATGTGCTCTCCACACCATTCTGAGCCAGGAATTTAATTGCTCGTGTAGTCCTGGGACAGCAAATGAGCTAGACCAGCACTGGGGCAGGTCCCCATATGGATTCATGGCCCAGGTGTGATCTGTTCCCTCCATCCTGCTCCCTCCATCCTGTTCCCTCCACCCTGCTCCCTCCATCCTGCTCCCCCACTCCCATTTCGGGATAATGTGCTCATTACAACTCAACGAGGCGCTCGCAGGAAACGCAATTAAATTACAGAGCACCGTTCCAGCGCCGTGGTTTTCCACCGAGCAGGGTCTCGTGTCGGGAGGGCTGGAACACCCCACCTATTACAAGCTTGGTTTACCCCACCTCCAGGTTTTCCTGCCTGGCACAGCCCTGCCTGTGCTGGGATTGAGCTGCCTGACAGCCACAACAGCCCTCGGGACAGACAGACACAGTACCAGCTTCCAGCTGGCACCAGCCCTGGCAATCTACCTGCTCCAGAGCAGGAGGTTACCAAATTCCCAGAAAAAGAAGTGTAAAGCAGAAGGCAGTGGGATGGTGCAGGCTGATGTCCCTCCGGGGATGCTGCATGAGGGATGCAGCTCCCAGCCCTAAGGAATGCTGCGGGGTGGGCTCCTGGAGAACACGGATGGAGAGGAACATGAAGGAAAAGGAGATTTTTCTCAAGGTGGGTTGTTTCCTGATCACCTGGATCAGGGAATGGCTTTGGAATGGGCTCCTGGAGAACACAGATGGAGAGGAAGATGAAGGAAAAGGAGGTTTTTCTCAAGGTGGGCTGTTTCCTGATCACCTGGATCAGGGAATGGCTTTGGAATGGGCTCCTGGAGAACACAGATGGAGAGGAAGATGAAGGAAAAGGAGGTTTTTCTCAAGGTGGGCTGTTTCCTGATCACCTGGATCAGGGAATGGCTTTGGAATGGGCTCCTGGATAACAGGAATGGAAAGGAACACAGAGGAAAAGGAGTTTTTTTCTGAAGGCAGCTGGTTTGCTCATCACAGGAGCCAGGACTGACTGGTGCCACTGCTGCTCCTCTGGGGACCATTTTGTCTGGGAGCTGCTGCCCTGATTGACAGGGCCCTGGTGAACTCCTCAGCCTCCCCACAAAGAAAAGCTGGAGTCTTTGCTGAGACTCCGGAGCAATCCCTGGCGATGGGAACACCCAGCCCATTAGAGGCCGACAGATGCCACCGAAATAAGTTCTCTCATTATGACAGACCCAGCGGGAGCTGCTGCCGAACAGATTCCACCACACTTCCCCTCTCACAGCTGCCCTAAAGCAGCCACACTTCCCCAGGCAGCTCCCAGGGAAGGCACCTGCCTCTCCACCTCGCTGCCAGAGCGCCAACATCTGCCTCTCTCATTCCCCTCTGGAAGGTTTTTCCTTCCAAACCCAACGAGGAAAACCTCAAACGCTGCAAACTCCACTTGGTGGAGAGAGAACTGATCCTTCCAGGAGCACCAGGGACCCCTCCAGGACAACCAGGGACCCCTCCAGGGGCAGACACCATTCCCAGCTCCACAAACCCATCCCCTTCCTGCAAAGGAGGGTGGAACTGGTTCCTCGATGCAAAGCAGAAAACAGGCAACACCCTCCTGTGAACACCCAAAAAGAGGAGAGCTACAGGTGCTGCCCTCACCCACCACGGTCCCTGAGCCCGGGAGAGGGGCAGGGAAGGAGTGAACATCAAACATGAAACAAGCAGGGTGGGGGAAGGATCCTGTCGGCCCCCGGCCCCGGTACTGACCTGGAGACTTTAAACAAAGGGAACAGAGTCCTGGCTTCTTCCCTCCTGCAATTCGATCGAGCCCTGGTTAGGGACAGGAAAGGAGGAGATTCATGAATGAACGCGATCCAGGTGGGAATGTTTGCCGGGGATGGAGGGGAATAAACAAATAAATCAGAGCAAGCAAACACATCATAAATCTGAAACAAAAGAGCAGCAGCAGGAGGGAACTGAGAGTGAAACACAGCGTGGAGAGTGATGGGGAGCTGGGCTGTGCCCCCCTGAGGGGGCATAAGAGGGGCAGTCCCCCTACCACACAGACACAACATTCCCACACCTGAGAGGGGTTGTTCCCACAGGTAGGGATGGGAACATCCCCCACACGGGCTGCAGATGACCCCCCAAACCCCCCTTACTGCAGCTGTGGGGCTGAGCCTCCAGCTCCAAGGGGAGGTTTGTTGGGAAGAGGAGTTATGGGCATGGAAGGGCAAGGGGGGATCAGAGTAGATGGATTTATTGTGGGGTTTTTCTCCAGCGGACACAGAATGGACTTTTCTATCATAAATGAAGCTGCACAACCTCGTTGTGCCCGATTTGTGCAGCAGCACAGCCTGGCCCGGGGTCCTGCCAGCTCCCTGTGGGGCAAGGGCGGCTCCAAAACCTCAGCACCAAAATCCCCTTCCCACCCCAGTCAGGGGCTGGAACCCCCTCGTTCTCGCTGGCACTGTCCCTACGAGCGAGCACGATGACAACAACGGCACTGGGGGGATACGGGGAGGGAAGAGGGGCTGCACAGGGTTAGGGTTTAGGGTTTAGGCTCACCCCTCTCTGCCCTGTGGGCCTGGACCCCCAAACATGCCACTGGCTGAGCGTGGGCACTGCCTGGCTCCCAGAAAAACAGCCCAGAGCTGCTCTGAGCCTTTGTTTACAGGGACGTGGGGTGGTGTTCTCCTCACCCCTGTGCCTGGAGGAGCGGGGTGACAAGGGCAGGGCCAGCAGGGGACACAGCCCTCGGTGCCCACAAGGAGCCCTTTCTTTGCTGGACAGAGGGAGAAGCTGCTCCGGGCACTGGGAGGGAGCTCAGCTCGTCCATCACACCCACAAGCCGTGGGACATCTGTCCCCTCACCCCGAGCCTGGCACTGCTCCACGTGTCCTCATCCTGCTGTCATTTCTTCCACGGCAGCTGGGGGGGCTCTGTGGGGCCCCCCTTGCCCAGCAAGGAGGAGGAGGGAAAGGGGAGGAAGAGGGTTAATGGCATTTCTAACCCCTGCATGGCTGCAGTCCCAAAAAACCAGCCCTGAAGGGCTCAGCATCCCTGTGAACGCTGCTGGTTCTCTGCTGTGCCACGCTTGGAATGCTCCCAGGGCTCAGGCAAGCCCTGTTGACCCTGGATTTGGGTGGGGTTTGACCCTCAGACCCCACGGGGGGATTTTGGTTGGGATGGGAAGCCCCCTCCCCGCTGCTGAGACTCCAGAGCCACTTGTATCCCTGCGGATCAGAGGGTGGATTCAAGAGCTGGTGGTTCAGGAATGGATTTCACGCCCAGTGTGAGTAAATAATCTTAAAGGCACAATGGCAGGGAAACAAAAAGCACAAAATATAAGTGGAAAATCCTTCCGAAATGCACTTTATTCCTTTGTTTTGATAATTGCAGATCAGGTTTAATTATTTATGCCATATTTTGTAATGTGCCAGGAAACGCTCCGGAGCGAACCTGCAAGGATATCCTTCCTCTCCCTGGCTCATCAGGAGACCTGAGTGACAAAACACAGGTTTCTCTAGTCGAAACACAAAAAGGAGGGGGCCAAACGTGGCTCCTCTTCCCCATTTCCCATGGAGAACCAAGCTCTCCAATCTCATCCTCGGGATTGCCTCGGTGTGGAGGGGAGGAGGAGGATTGAGGTGTTTCCAGTGCCCACGCTGAGACCCCCGGAGGAGATCCCAGCTCTGGGTTTGATCCCTGCATGTGAAAGGCCAAGGACTTGCCCCTGGAGCACCTTGGCTTGCCCACGTGTGGAAGGGAGATAAGAGACTTGCTTTTCCCGAGAGCTGGGACTGACAGCTGAAAAGAGCTCATTATTATCTGCAGAGCACCACAACCTCCCTGGAGTGATCCTGGCTGAGGTACCGAGTCACGAGGCAGCCAAAAATTCCCTCGAGGTCCTGCCACAGCCCAGGATGGGGAGCATGGCAGCACCCAGGCCATCCTGCCTCGAGCCCTCTGTGTTCCTGGCATTCAGAAACCCTTCTTTGCTTTAGCACCCTCATGGAAGCCTCAAGGGAGCAGCACAGGAGCCTGGCCAAGAGCTCTGGTGCCCACCTGAGGGACCTCATGCGTGGAGAAGATGCTGGTTCACACCTCTGAGTCTGAGCAGATCACACGGGAGGGACAAAAGGCAGGCATGGACAGAGCTGGGAGCCGTGTGGGAGCAGCGTGGCCGAGCCCTGGGAGCAGATTCCCTGCTTTCTGCAGGGCAGGGAGAGAGGGAGGGCAGGGAAGGCACCATCTCTGTGTCCTTGAGCGTCCTTTGGAGGCTTCGCTTTTCACGCAGTGCAGCGCAAGGACTGAAAATCCCAAACTGCTCTTGTCTTTGATTCCCAGCACCACAGAGAGAGTTGAAAGGAAGCAGAGAAGGCGAGAGAAAGGAGGAGGCGTGAGGGAAGGGAGAGGGGAGAAAAGGAGCAGGTCTGGGGGGAAGGGGGCACTGCCAGCCCCGCTCACCCTGGCAAGACCTGGAGCCCCTTTTGAGGGGACAAGGATGCCTTGGGAGCCTCCTGCTCTCACCCAGGGCTCGGCAGCTCCATGTGCGAGGGCAGAGGATGCTCCCACCAGCCGAGCACCGATGTCTCCTCCCCAGAACACACCCACACCGTGGCATCACCCAAAAATCCCGAGGGAACACCATGCCAGAGCTGGGTGGCTGCCCAGAGTGCTCCCAGAGCAGCAGGAGGAGGCAGGAAAGGTGGATGGACACCCCATAGACCAGCAGAGCCTTCGGCCTCACCATCATCCCCCCCAGCCCAGCACGGGGAGGGGAGTGGGCAGGGCTGGGAACACGCAGCTACGCCGTGTTTGGTCTGGGCAATGTGTTCTTAATGAGCCATCTAATGTTTTCCAAATTATGCTGGAATCATTAATCCTCCTGAAATGAGACAGATCCCGCAGGCGGTGTCGGTGCTGGGGCTGCCTGTTGCACGTCCCTGCTGCCTCCACTCTGCTGGATCTCAGGGGGGATATTGAGGTGAGACCCCCCTGGTCCAGTCCCCCTCTTCTACAGAGGGCCCAATGAAGGGCTGGCCAGACCCTCTGCCACAACACGGTCAGGTGGAGGAGGATGGTGGCTCTGCAGCTCCCACTGCATCTCCTCTCTGCTCCTCCCCTTGATCCCTGATCCCCACAGCCCCAAGCCAAGCTGGATCTGGCCAACGCCAAGCTCATTCTCCTCCTCACCCCTCACAGGCAGGGGTTCTGCTCCCCAGGGCTGCCAAGTGCTGGAGCTCCCTCCCACCTGGGGATACTCCACAGGGGCAAAAATAATCTGGGAAGCAAGAAATTATGCGGGAAGCAAAAATGATCCAAACCAGCCCCGCAGCACCTGGGAGGAGGTGGTGTCAACCCAAGCCCTCCTCTCTCCTGGAAGCATCACAGTGTCAAGATCCAGGCCTGGCAGAGCAGCTTGGGATGCTCTCACCCTTGGGATGTGGGAATTGGGCCTGGGAGGTCACAGCAAATGGGATGCTGAAGCCAGAAGAGGCACGTGCTGGGTGGGAGATGGACACAGGGCACGAGTGGCTCCAGCCCTGCCACCTCCCCGTGCTTTTCCCCAGAGATCCAGCTCTAATTGCAGGAGGGAGGTGCTGTATTTTTCCATGCATGAAGATCCAAAGTGACACTTTTCCCTTTCTCTTTTCGGAATGCAAGAGAGAGAGAGAGAGAGCTGGTTCATTAACATAAAACCACCGAGCCAAATAAAAACCCTGAGTGCCGTGACAGCATCCCTGCAAATAACACGGGCGAGGGGAATTTATTCCTCTCCAGCTCTGCCCTTGCCAAGCGCCACGGCAGCAGGAAAGTCAACTGACAGGTGGTTGTTTCACACCCTATTGCTGCACCACTCGGCTCGGCCCAGCCGCCTCCGAGCCGCTGACAGATGGATGGCATCGGGATTGCAGGATTGCCCCGGCTCCAGCCCGCCGAGCCAAGGGATGCTCGGGGAGAGCAGCGCGACTGGAGCCCCTGGGAAAGGCTGGGAGAGGGGTGGCCAAGCCCAGGTGCTGGCCAGTTGGAGCAGGGATTTCTCTCTAAGGCAGAGTTGTGTCCACCTATCCAGAGATACCAGGATGGCTGTGGAGCTTCCAGGCAAAGCAGGGTGTGGGGACGTGCCACAAGGCTGGCTACAGGCTCGCAGGATCCATATGCTTTGTGCACATCAGTTCTGTGGGAATTCGGCTTCTGGAATATGTCAGTGACTTAGAAACACACATGGCCTGTGGTGCCATGCCTGCTATCCAGCTGGAGCAGGAGATCCAACTGTGGCCACGCTGGCTGCCCCCAACCAGGTGCCTGCACAGCCCTTTCCTCCCTGCACGTTTTTGGGTTCCCTTCTCCAGGGTCATCTCTTTTGCCTCCCCCCTCCCCTGCCTTCACCACAGGGCTTATGAAGGACCTACATTTGGAAACACATCCCCCCAGAATCCCATTCCAGCTCTCCATTCCTCCCTCCTGCTCCCACAACAAGCTGCCAGCTCTCTCTGAGCTCAGCTGGGTACAGGATCCAAACCTCCATCCTTCTGCACTTGGGCTCATTTCAGCTCAAAATATCCCATTAAAACAAAACCCACAAAACCCAGAGCAGATGCCACAACCACTTTTCCAACCCACCTCTCTGGGAGTTGCAGCATCCCTTCCCCACCTTGGCTATCCCTGCCTCCCACAGGTAATTAAATCGATTAACAAGAGCCACTGACCATAAGGTTTGGATGCCCAGAATCCCAGGATGCTCCCAGGGAAAACACCAGTGCTTTGGGAAAGGGGAAATCGGGGAAAATTTGGGAGGTCAGGAGCCAAACACTCTTTCCCATCGTGGTGGGACGTGGGGTCTGACCCACAGTATTCCCTGGGGCTGGAAGATGACCCACAGAATTCCTGGGGCTGGGAGAGGACCCACAGAATTCCATGAGAGCTGCAGCTCAGGGAAAGGCAGGAGAATGCCCAGGCTGCAGGGCAGGAGCCATAAATCCAGGCAGCTCCTGAAACATGGAGGCTTTTACAGGCTGTAATTGAAACAGATAAACTTGAGGTGGAGGAGACCTGCCAACAACCTCCAGGGGTGGCAGGAGATTGTTTGGAGCAGGGAAGTGCTGGGAGGGTCAGCACCTGCATCTCAGGAAGCCCCCACCTCCACAGCCCATCCTTTTTTGGGTGTTCCTTTCCAAGGTCTGAGCACTTCTCAAGTCATGGAGTGACCCAAGCCAGGGGTTAACAGGGTAGGACGAGAAGAGGAGCTGCTCCTTGACTCCCCTTTCCCAAATCTGCTGGAACACTGGTTCCCAGTTTGGAGCTGGAATGCAGATGCCACATTTCCCAGCCTGCAGCTATTAGCTGTTCTAGGAGCCCAAATGCATCATCTTCCTTCGCAATCAGAACATTTCAGCAGAGGGGGGGAAAAACACAAACAAACCATAAGTGTTTGTTCCCCCCCTTCCTCTTCCTCCCGCCCCCACCCAGCCCTCTCCATCAGCCCTTCTGTTGGAGATGAATTTTAAAAAAATTAAAAATCCATCATTTGCATTTATTCTGAAAGTGGAAACCATGCAGGGGGAGGGAAAAAATAAAAACAGCTGACAGCAAAGTTTTATTATCCCCATTGGGCGGCGAGGAGCAAATCAGTCATTTTTTAACAGGCATTGAAGCTCCTTTGCTGAGAGAGTCCTCGAGCCTCGGTGCACCTGCAGCCTGGCACAGCCAGGAGGGGGGTTAATGAGGCCCTTGGATGGCAGTGACAGCAGCTGATGGGTTCCAGCTCCCTGAAGAACCGTGTGGGGATGAGCTGGGACCTCCCCAAATCCACACGTGCCACTGTGGGAGATGGAGCCTGGCTGGTGGGTGAGACCTACTGGCACGGACCCATGGTGGGAGTCAGACCTCCTCAGGTGATGCCAACAGGGTTGTTTGTTGCTTTATGAAGCAAATAATCCCTCAAAGCTTGGCCAAGCAGCCTCCATGCTCAGCCCAGGGGACCTCAGGCCAGGCATTTTGTAGACTCAAGGGATTATTTGGGTTGGAAGGACCTTAAAGATCATCCAGTTCCAACTCTGTGACATGGGCAGGACATCTTCCACTAGACCAGGTTACTCAGAGCCCCCTTTCTCACGTCCCCCAACCAAAGGTGATTTAATAACAAAGATAGTAATTCCAAAACTTGATCCCAGCTGCTGGGAAAGAGCCAACCGAGGAAAGAGCTGGTGATGGAGGAACTTCCCAGCCAAGGAGGTGGCACCAACAGGAGTCTCTGCCCTTCTTGTACCTCCTGTCCAGCCAGCACTGCCCTCCCCAACTGGACTGCAGATGCTGACCCCCATCAGGGCACTTTGCTGGAGGTCCAACACCTCCAAGCCAAGAGCTGCAGGGCTGCAGTGAGTGCCAATGTGAGATTCAAGTGGTAGCAAGCCAGGGATGCTCCTCCACCATGGGAACACCACCCCAGCACCAGGGACAGAGCAACACACTCCTCCCAGAAACAGGGACCACAGCACAGGACCCAAATGGGACTGCTGCCCGTGTGCACACCACAGCATCCCAAACCCCACTCCGCTGCACCCCTGAGCCTCTCCAAAACACCCCTCCAGCCTGCAGGCCCCCTCTTTCCTCCCCAAAACACCCCTCCAGCCTGCAGGCCCCCTCTTTCCTCTCCAAAACACCCCTCCAGCCTGCAGGGCCCTGACCCCCTCCCTGGGCACCAACCCTGGCTGTGTGTGGGTGCCCCTGCAGCCCCAGGCCACTCTCCATGCCATGGGACAAGGCTCACACGTGTCCCAGGCGTGTCCCTGGGGCACAGAGGCAGCCACCGTGTGCCCTGGCGGGGATCGATGCGTGGCAACGAGCAGAATCGATGTCTATAATTAAACCCTGCCCTGATGGGCTCTGTCCCTCCTGCCCTGCAGACACGGCAGGGGGGGTCTTTCAGCCCCACAGCAGTGGCCCATGGGGACCACAGGGCTCAGACAGTGACAAGGCAGACTGAGCCAGGTCCCTGCAAAAGCCAAGGGCACTCAGGGCCACGCTGCTCCCATGGAAAGGTTGGGAACAGAGGATTTACTGGTGGGAAAATAAAGGCGAGGCAGGCACAGGTGGGTGTTTCCCAGAGCAGGGAAAGAGGGAAGGAGAGAGAGGGGGACGATGTGGGGGGACAGACATTTCCTCCCCACCAGGGTGGGATTGTCCATCCAGGATGGAGCAGGTTTATGATCCAGGCACACACCCACCCCAGCACATCAGAGGGATTCCTTTATCCCTCTTTCCATAAAGGCAAAAAACACGTTTTGGTGGAGATACAAGGTTTTCTTACATGGGGGACAAAGACTGAGCCTGGTACCAACATTAACCCACCCCAGCACTGACCCCACCACCTCCCAGTCCAGAGCAATCACCACATCAGATCTCAGCCAGAGCCACCCAGGGTGCCCCCCACCCTCTCCCGTTCCAGCCCACCTCGCCAGGGGGGTGTTGAGCATCTCCCAGACCCCAAACAGGACATTCCATAAAAAACCCAACAAGGCGAGTATCCCTCCCTGCCCACCGTGCTGGGAGGGGAGGGACAGCTCCTGACAAAGACTAAACCTCCCTTCATACAAAGACACCAGCCCTGTGACAGCCCTGCCAAGGCCTGGGCACCTCACCCTCTCCCCATTGTCACCCCAGCCCCCCACAAGGGGGTCCCAGCCCACCAGCAGCTCCCTGGGGGAACAAGGCTCCTGTCAGGAGCACAGAGCCATTTCCACAGGCGGGTGAGCGCTGCCAGCGTCAGGGGCAGTCTGGTGGGAGATAATTAGCACATCGGAAATGCATTCCTCATTAAAATGAGCGAAGAGCCACCGCTGGGGCTGGAGAGACCATGTGGCTTCGGGCGGCTTTGGGAGGGGCACTGTCCTGAACCCTGGGATGGGTTGGGGGAGGAGGGGGGTCTGCACAGCAGCTCCCCCTTTCCCAGCAGCGCTGTGAAAGCCATGGAGCAACCAGAGGCACTGAAAAGCCCCTGCGCCCCCAGGATCCAGGTGCTCCAGCAAGTTTGGGGTCCCTGAGGAACACCCACCCTCCACCTGGCACCCCTCCATCTCCATCCTGAAGCGAGGGGCAGCTGGATGCGACCCCCTGGCCCATCCCTGAGATGCCTGGGAAGGGGCGCAGCTCCCGAGGGCCCCGATGCCTTCCCGGAGCCAAGCACAGCCAAAGCCAACTTCCCTGGGAGTTGGGCGCTGCCNCAGCACAGCCCGGGCGAACACGGAGAGAACAAAGAGGGGAGAGGCTGCGGAGCGAAGGCTCAGCTCCCCGCGGCGAGGGCAGACAAAGGGACCCCCACCCGTGGCAGAAAAACCCTGCCAGCCACCCCCTCG
>WBMV01008282.1:200098-214214 GCA_013396655.1 Campylorhamphus procurvoides | reverse complement strand
CCTGGGCACCCTCAGCATCACCTGGGTATCCTGAGCCTCACCTGGCCACCCTGAGCCTCACCTGGGCACCCTCAGTATCACCTGGGCACCCTGAACCTCACCTGGGCACCCTGAGCCCCACCTGGGCACCCTGAGGTTGTCCCCCACCACAGCAGTTGTTATTGATGCTGTGAGTGACCTCAGCCCCCAAACCCCTCAGCTCGAAGCAGGGACACCTCCAGGCCCTGGACATGGGAATTTGACCTGGTTTTCCCACAGGCAATCCCTGCTGACCCCCCAGAAAAGCAGGAGAGGGGCAGAATCTGCTCTGCCTCCAGCCCAGCCCTCCAGCCCTCCCCTCGCCGCCTCTCCTGGGAGACTCTGAAGCAATTCCTGAGCAGCTGAAGCTCCAGAGCCTGCCTTGCTCATATTTTTAATACATCTTCACACAGAGCCATCCCACACACATCTGTCCCCTCGGCACAGGCTCCCCGTCCCCGCCGTGCCCAGCCCTTGCCCACGCTGGCCCCGCAGCCCCCCGTTTCCATTTATAGGGCTCCCAGTCACGCTCAAGCCCTCACAGCCTCAGCCTGCCACACTTGGGGACATGCCTTTTCCACTCCCCCCTCCAGACACACTCCATCTTCTTCCAAAATCCACCTGGAAAGAGGAAGGAAGCCTTTATATTCCCTCTAAGCTCCGTTGATATTGCCACCTTCCCTTTTTCCTCCTAAAATCTACTTGCCAAGGGGTCCTGCCTGCACCACCCAGAATTCTCACCCCTGAGCAGCCAGTGATGGGCTGAACCCAGCACATTGTCGCCTATTCTTCTGCAATCTATAAATGAAGTCAGTGTTATTCCTTTCCCAAATATAAAATGAGGAAAGCAGGCACAGAGCAGGGGAAGGGGCTTTGCCCCTCAGCACAGGAGCCAGCCCAGGGTCCCTGACCTGCCCCAGCCTCCTCAGTCCATGGAAATTTCCTTCTGGGAGGGCAGGGAAGAGATTGGAGCACTCCATAAACGAGCTGGAGAAACAATAAAAGATATGCAGAAGAGAAGAAATATTGCAGACCCTGAAATACTCCCCATCCTGCCCCAAACTGGGGTGGAACAGGGAGGAGCTGGGTGTCCCCTTTCACAGGGACTGCTGAGGGCTTGTTAACAGTTAAATATTATGAGTTGGGAGATGTTTATTATCAAAGCCACGGGCAGAAAATAGATTTTAGTGTCTCAGAAAGGGACCCTTTGCTGCCTGCTTGTCCTTCCCATCTGGAGCACATCAGGAAGCTGACAGTCCCTTTTGAAGCCTGTCCACACCTGATTTCCACTGGGAACTGCTCTGTGGAGCTCCTGTGTGCTCAGCAGGCTCTGAAGACTGAGCAACTCTCATCCCACAGCAAATCCAGGCATGGGGACCATCCCCATCCTCCACAGAGGCAGGTGGTGGAAGGAGGTGGTGACCTACAACCAAAGCAGCTTGAAGGGAAAGGGGCTGAAACAACAGAAACTGAAATACCAAAGGTTTTGTTTAGAGAATTTGGACCCTCAAGGTGTTTTTTAGGAAAGGAAGAGAAGTTTAGCCCCAATGTGGAAAGCCAGATCGTGGGATCTGAGCCACATCTTGCCCACCCATGGTCGCACTGGGTTGGGAATGAGCCACAGCAGCACTGGGGTGTCGTGGTACAGCTGTGCCTGTCCTGCACCCCGGGGTTGCACAGGGATTGTACATGGATACAGCACAGAAACACCCCCTAAACACCCCCAGAGCCAGCTGGAGGCTCAAGGGAAGCTGCTGGAGCTGGAGATGGGCCCTGGAGGGGACACTGAGCTCCCATGCCCCGGGACACCGGGGGCCATGCAGGGCTGACATTGCTGGGGTGACACGGTGACAGTGCTCTGGTGGCAGCTCCATATCACTGCCATTATCCTCTCCTTTCCTCTGGGCATCGGGAAGAGGAAAAATCTCCATGGCAACCGAGGACAGATGTGACCATGACTTGTAATTGCACTCTGGAGCCAGCACGTTTTGGGGCTGGACTGGCCCCCCCCTGGTACCAGACCTGCTGCAAACCCTCTGTGAGGGGACCTGCCAGGAGGGGCCACCTAGAACTGCCCAGATTTTACAGCAGAAAACCCGGGCAAGGGAAGAACTGGGGTTGGAGCCTCATTTCCAACATCCAGCCCAGTCTGCCCAGCTCAGCTGTGAGGCTCCCTAAAGCCTCACAAACTCCATGCCCTCCTTGGCACTGCTCCATGGGACCTTCAGCCACGCCAAAGGTTGTCCCCAGAGCCTGGCCATCAGCTGGGGACACAGCCTGGCCATCAACTGGGGACAGAGCCCCAGCAGTGCTGCTCCTCAGGGGCTGAGCAGTTGGCAGCTGGTGGCCACAGCACAGACAGCTCTGAGTTCTCCCAAGGGACCAGCCCACCCAGTGCCGGGGAAGAAAAGCCAGCTGCTTGACAGGGCTTGATTTCTCCCTGCAGCTTTAAGAGGATTTTCCTGTTAGAAGGAGCAGCTTTGCTGATTGCAGAGATGACCGATATTTCCACTGGCCAGGCAAGAAATCCTGCAGTGACCCCCAGACGAGGTGGCCTGGCAGGAGGCCGGGCTTGGGGCTCACCACGCTCGGCTGGTTTGATCCATCCTTTCTTCTGTTGTCAGGACACCCCCAGCAGAGCCCACGAACACCCAGCTTGGGGAGGAATAGCAGGATCTTCCTTTGAGCAGGGAGAGAAGAACCCCCAAGCCCTCCTGTACCAGCTGGCCATGGCCTCAGGACAATGTTGGGGACGCAGCAGTGGCCAAGGGGTCAGTGCAGGCTGGAAAATCTGCCTGCATTATGGGATGGGACATCCCTGTGCCTGGGATCTGCCAGCACAGCCTTGTCCCACCAAGGACAGCAAGGACACAATATGATGGTGGGAATGACTTCAGTTCACCAGGAGCTTCCCAGTTCTCAGGGTGTGGAAAACAGGAGCCATCAGAGAAGCCCATAGAAGGTTCTGGGGGCTTCTCCAGAGCCTCAGGGCATCTTAGGAGAAATCCACAGCGTTTTCGGGGAAGTTCAGCGCTGGGACAGGAGAGATGAGTTATCAGGGCTGATCACAGGCAGGCACTGACAGCTCAAAGGGAGGGAGACGTGCCAGGGCAGGCGGGGAGAGGTCGTGGAGAACCAGGAGAGAGAAAAGCAGCAGCTGATTTAGTGTTTTCTGTGCTGGGAGGAGGAAGGGCAGCAGAGAGGAGCAAAGAGAGGAGTAAAGAGATGAGCAGTGCAGCAAAAGCATCGCGGTGAAGAGCCACATCCACAGCAGCATCAGCGTGGGAGGACTCGGGGCAAGACGGTGCTCGGGAGGTCAAGGGCAGCCCTGGACTGCTGGAGAGGGAAGGAGAGGTGCTGGCAGCGATGGGATTTAGAGAGGATTGGGAAGAGAGCAGTGTGGGCAAGATTGTGTGCCAAATGAAAAAAGGGATGTTAAGATTAAGGCACCGTGGAAGGGGAGAGGCAAGGAGAGAGCTGAGTCACGGCTCACACCTCGCTCGGGGGAAGTGGCACAGAGAGAGCAGAGCGGGGCTGGCGGCAGCGATCAGAAAAGAAAGGGGAAAGGGTGGGATGGAGGGCTCAGGCAGGGATTAAATATTATTTACCAGGGCTGGGCTTGAGCTGATGGCGAGACAGCCACCAGGAGACAGCACAGAGGCAATCCTGGGTCATCAGCAGGGAGGTCGGAGCGCTCGCTGCTCCTCCCAGTGCCCCGAAGTAACAGCATGTGATGGAGAAAGAGTGGAATCCGAGCCAGCAAGAACTTGGATTCCTCCAGGTCCTCACCATCCTAGAGCAGAATTTTCTCTGCTTCAAGCAAAGAGGGTCCTTGGGCTGCCTGTGACACCCACGGCACCCTCTGGACTGTGGGGAGGGGCTGCCCTGGGTGGGTGACACCACACAGGGAGGGCTCGGGAGGTGGAAATGTCTAAAAAGAGCCACTTGAAGGCTATTTCTGTAGCAGAAGGAACCAGAAATCTGGGTCAGAAGGGATAGGAGGCACGTCAGTGGCTCGGTGGGTGAGAAGGATGTGTTCCTCCAGATCTGAGGATGGGGTGCCCCATGCCAGCAGAGTTTGGAGTCCCAGGGGTGGCTCCAACCAGGCACCAAGGACTCAGTACCATTTCCAGCGACACCAAAGCACCTAAACAGAGGAGTTCAGGAGTTCCAGGCACCTGCCTTTGGCACATGGATCGATTCTGTCCCAAGCTCCACAGGCAGTCGATGCTCAGAGTCCATCCTGCCCTGGCTCAGTGCTGGGCTGGCCCCAGGGGGGCAAAGCCACGGGGGGCGATTTGGGCCGACAATCTTCACAAATCGATGAGCAACAGGAGCTTTGCATGAGGTTTTTCTTCTTGCTTCCCACTGACTCACTGCTCTGCACTTGGCAATTCAAATATTGTTGATTATCTCCCCTGTCACACACACAAAAAAAGGAAGGATTTTTGGCAAAGAGTTCTAGAGAACTTGGGTTCATCCCAGTACAAATGAGGAAAAGTTTTGAGAAGTCGAAAATGTACAGGATGGGAAAAAAATCTCTTCCTGAAAAGCTGGAGCTGGCTGTGTGCTCCCCTCCTCTTCCCCGTGCAGGCAGCAGCATCTCCCTGTGCTCCTGGTGCTTCCTCCATTTGGTTTAGACAGCAAACACCCTCCTTCCCACTTTCCTCACCCCTTGGGCTGCAGAGAAATCCCCTTCAATTTGTAAGAGGGCAGAGAGAGAGGCACTCATGAGTGGGGAATCCGTTTCAAGGAGGAACTTCCAAGGAGCTGCTGAGCCCTGAGGAACCCAGCTCGGAGAGGCTTTTTCCTCCCCTGTTTTCTTGAAATGCAGCAGCACTGCCAGCTGACTGTACCTTTAAATCAGAGCCGGGCTGAGCCCCAGGATAGCAGCTGGAAAGGGCATATCCATAGCTCCGACAGGGATAAGAGGCTCTGCAGCCCCTGGGATGCAGCAAACGTGGGCTGCTGGAGGGCAGCCTGGAGCCTGCAGGTACTTAAGAGGCTGGGAGGAGGATGCTCAGCCCCGCGGGGTGGAGGGGATGAAGAACTGGACTCAACTGGGTGGTGAAGAGGACCAGTGAGCTCAGCTCACCCAGGACTGGTGCCACAGGACCTGGGCTTGGCTCAGACCACGAGCAGAGAGGCTGAGGCTGCACAGAGAGATGGGCTCGCTCCTCCCAGAGCTCAGTGCCTTGCATTGGGGAGCATCAGCTCGAGCAGAAGGGGCAGAGCTACAGAACTCAACACAAAACACACCCAAAAAGGTGTGGGAATGCTGCAAGGGGCAGGGGAGCAGCCACTCCCAAGCCCCCAACCCTGCCCACATCCAAGTCCCGAAGGACTTGTTGAGATGGTGTGATTTAGGATAGAAATGCCAATCACATCTCCCTCCGTCTGATCCTCTCCCGGCTGGGCTCTTCCGGTGGTTCTGGCACCTGGGAACCCCCAGGCAGTGCCTGGCCCAGTTTCCATGAGGAGAAACCCCCCCAGCCTCAGTGAGTGCTTTACCAGGAGATCTTTATCCCAGGATGGGAATATTCAAGGGCCATTTGGTGTTTGAAATCCAGGGATGCTCCAGTACAACAATATGACTGCTCTCTTCTGGTTTCCTCCAGCTAATCCCTCCTGTTCCTCACGTGGAGCTTTCAGGAGGCTTCAAAAGGCTTGCCAGCTTCAAAACATTGGGGGAACCTCCCTAATCTCCCTGCCACATGGCTGAGACCTCCCATCCCTGCCCTCCCAGGCATTAACCCCCCGGGCAGAGCCTGTGCCCTCAGCACGATGCTCTAAAGCTCAGCAGAGAGGATGATCACGGAGTGAAAGCACTGCCAGGAACCCGATAGCCAGGCACCCCTTCCCATCTTCCACATGCTCCCTCCAGGACTCTTCAGCTCTATTTTTGGGCCATCCACACTTGCCTGCCTCTAGGGAAAGGTGGATGGTGGGGAGGCTACCACAGCCTGTTGTGCTTTGAGGGAGATTTTAAGCGTTCTTGTGAAAGCTGGGCACCAGTTTGCAGAGTGAACTGGGCAGCCTGGTCATGCTGGGACGTGTGTGAGCTCTGGGTGTGCCCAGGAGCAGCAGAAGAGGTTGGGGATGGGGGATGAGGAGCATCGTGGACATTGGGGGCTGCACAGCCAGGGCAGGGGAGGAACCAGGGCCTGCCAGACCCTCGTGGGTGGGCAGGTTTTGTCTGGCTCCGTTCACAAGACCAGTCTGTGACACCAGGACACGGCCAGCTGTCCCTAAAAAGCTCAGAGCCAAGCAGGGAAAGAGGGAGGAGGTGAAAGGGAAAAATGTGCTTACAAGCTCCCACCTCTAATTCAACCTGTCCAGGAAGCAGCTCTCCAATAAACCTGTTCAATACCACTTGAGTCCACAAGATGCAGCAAATAAATCATACTCCAGGGATGGAAGAGCCGACACAGCACGGAGGAGGGAGCGTGGAAAAAAACACCTCTCTCTCTGCCTGAACCGTGTGGAGGCTTTTGGGCAACAACCTCACCCAAATGGGCAACCTGGGGGGGGGGGGGGCACTTGCCCCTCCTTCAGCTGCCCCCACACAGGGAGAGGGGAAGGAGCCCGAGCCGTCCTTGCTCTCACGCTCAGGTGCCTTCCCTTCCACGAACATTGCCAATCCGAGGAGAAAATGGGCTGGCAAACAGGTCCCGAGGGAGGGCGGGCAGCTGGAGACGGCAGGAGGGGCGGGAGGAGGCAGCGGGAGGGATCCCGAGATGCTTCGGTGCCGAGTCACACCGAGGGGAATTGCTGACAATTTTGCGAGAGGAAAACAATTCGTGTGAATCTTGGGGAAAGGGGATGAAAGGAAAAGAGGCTGTGAGGAGGAGAGGGATGCCAGGGGCAGTGCCCACAGGGAGCAGAGGAGATCAGGGTGCTTGGCATCGCCCTTGAGCTCCGATTCCATCTCAATATCCATCCAAGGTGAGCATCCACCCAGCACAACTGGGGGCAAAGCAGCTCCACATCATTGTCCAGGGGCTAAAACCCACCTCAATTCCAAATCCAGAGGTAACCACGGCCCTCCTTACAGCCAAGGAGCCTGCCAGGTGATTTCTGGGGGCTCAAAGGAAGGAAGAATGGATCCATTCACTGTACAGAGAGGCTACACATGATAAGGGTTATTGTCTAGAGCTTTAGCTGGAAAGACTGAGGGTTTGCCCCCAGCGTGGTGAGCAGAACCTGCATCAAGGCTGGACCAACAGCAGGCAAGGCTGGACTGACCTCACTCCCTCAGCCTGGCTGGGGTTGCACCAAGCTGGTGTGAACAATCCCACAACCAAGAGCTGCAAAGGAGCAGAAGGCTGGTGTTTATTGAGCCCAGAACTCCCCAGAATGACAGATTTACAGTATTCTGCACAACACCCAGACCTGGCTGGTGGTTGCTCCTGTTGCCCTGGAGACACGACAGGCCTTAGCATTATTTATGCTTTTTTGGTGACCAAGAGAGCCCTGGGATGATGTGGCTCATTGATTTCCCTAATGAAAACCTTGGTGAACCATAATGTTGGCCCACAAAGCAGTGGTGAATCTCACAAGCCAAAGAAGAGTCAGCAGGAGCTGCTGTTGCACAGAAGGGGATCGAAAGCAGGATCTTCTCCAGCTGCACATGGAGCCAGGGAAAAAAACCACACACAGGGGGGCCAGCACTCCTCTCCTGTGGTGCCAGCACTCCTGGGCCACAGGGCTTCCTGAAGTCATTTTTCCCATTAATGGTGCAAACTGCAGAGGACTCAAGAGTTCCCATATCATGCTTTGATAAAATGCCTGAAGAACAGGGTCCAACGACCCCAAATCCCAGCAAACCAAGCTCATCCCCACAGGGATGCAGGGAGAAAGGGGTGGGTGCCAACCCTCTCAAACATCAATAATTACTATGCTGGACAAATACACACTTTATACATATATTTAAGAAATTTAGATGAATAGGGGAGGGGGGTGGTGGGAAAAGCTCTGGGTTTGTTCTCCTGGATTATCAGCAAAGTGCCTCCTGCAGAGCTGGCAGCCAGAAACAAACCAGTCATTACACTCCCAGCTGCTGACAGGAGGGAAGGGGTCGGTCAGGAAGGTTTGTGATTAGAGAGCCAACATGCAAATGAAGCTGCAGCCCTTACGAAGGGCAGGCCAAGGGGGCAGCACTGGGATGGAGGGAAGCAGGAGCTGGGGGGTTCCAGGGAATCCACCCCTGAGTAGCAATGGGTGTTCCAAGGGCTCCATCCCTGGGGTGGAGGGATGAGGGTGGCAGGACCAACAAATTGCTCTCCTCTGGTCTTTCTCTGTGAGGAAGAGGAACACACCAGTGTGGCACATCCACACAAGGACATCACAAGTCCATCAGCCCCAGGTCTGACTCCTTTGCCAGCGACTCCTGAGCTTGGTTACAGCCAGATGTGGCACATCTGTTTGCAGCAGGACCCAGCCCTCCCTCCAGCAGCTCTGACATTTCCATAGCTATTGCACCAAGGCACCAGCACCTCCCCAAACCTCCCAGGTGACCCTGTGGGAAACCCACACAGGTTGCAGCTTCCAGAAGTCAAAAAAAGCCATGCAAACTCTTGCTGGAGCTGCCCCTGTTCAGCTGTGCCCGTGAGAGCTGCCTGAGCCATCCCCATCCCACATTCCCACCGAGGGGAAGGTGGGCAGGCAGGAGGGAGGCTGAGGACACCAGGGCTTGTTTAGTCAGAACGGGAGGAGACTGAGGATGACATGATGAAAGTCCTCAAAGACATAAAGGGCAGCAGCAGAGGACAGGAATAATCTGTTCTTTGTGTCTGCTGTGGAAAGGACAAGAAATAATGGGCTTAAACTGCAGCAAGGGAGGTTTTGACTGGATGGTAAGAAAAACTTTCTAATAATAAGGACTATTAGAGCCCTGTGACAGCCCAGGGAGCCAGAGGGATCTCCATCACCAGAGGCTTTTAAGAACAAGACAGACAAATATCTGTCAGAAATTATATAGGAATAGCTGATCCTGCCTTGGGGCAGAGGATAAATTAAATTACCTTCTGAGGTCCCCTCCAGCTCTCCCTTTCTGCCATTCCTCGTTCTCCACGTCCCCAGGGCCGTGTGCCTTTAAGGAGGAGGCATCTCCCTAAGAAAACAAGTGCATCTGTCACTGGCAAAGTGCTGTCACCAGCAGAGCTGGGCAGAGGTGAGACCCAGCACCCTGGCACGAAGATACACGATGGATTGGCTCCATCACTCATTCCCTGTGATGGGTCCCTGATTCCCTGGGGAGGTGCCTGGGAGCAGAAACCCTGGGCGAAGGCAAGATCCTCTGGCAGGGAGTGCAGAGGGAAAGGAGGAAGAGTTAGCAAAGAACTTCAGACAGGGGAAAAAATAACAGTACAAGGCAAGATTTATTTTTTTTCTTTTTGCATGAACACTCTTCAACACATTTTGGGAGCGTTCAGTTCCTGCTGGCTTGAGAAATGGCACTGCTGAGCTCTGCCCCAGCATTTCGGGAGGATCTGGAGCTCCAGACGAGCTCTGTCTATCCTGGGAGATGCACCCACATGTGGGAAGTGGCTGCCTGGAAACCAGCAGGGCTGCTTTGCAGTTTGGAGCATCAAATCATGCTCACAGTGACAGGATTTCCCTTCCCTTTCAAAGACAAGCTCGCTCTTGGTGTCAGCTCTTCAGCAGGAACCCAAGGAGTGAGCCAGCCTTGTCTCCTGCCTCCTGTGACCTCTGTTCCCTGCCTGCTCTTGGGGGCATCACTCCAGTTGGGAGAGTTACCTCATGTGGGGTGAGGGAAGGGCTCCCTGACCCTCCTCGGGGGATGGATCTGCCCGGGGTGCAGGGTGGCTGTTTATTTGGGCATTTTGGAGTGGTTTATGGCCAGGCTGGAGCCAGCAGGGCTGCACCACCCCCCTTGCCCAGGGGGGACCACGCTGAGGGCTCGCTGATGCCATCACACAATAAATCTGCAGAGATCTCTGGGGACAACTGGCCAGACACTGCAGAGGGTGGGCACAGTCCTTGGGAGACCTGATGGTGAGTCTGGAGCCTGATGAGACACTGGAAAAGCCTGAGAGGGAACAGGAGGGTGAGTTACCTGAAGCCCTGGAGCAAATCCCTGGTGCCACACAACCCATCAGAACCAGCCCCTTCTGCTTGTTTTAGCCTGGGACACAGCCAGGAGGACACGAAATATCCAGGCCAGGCTGGGTGTGGAGGGGTTCAGTGAGCCTGGGAAAGGGAATGCCACGAGCACAGCCCCCCCTCGGCCAGGAAACCCAGAGAATTCCACAAAAAGGCAGCAAACCCAGGCAGGAGCAGGGAGATGACAGCACTGCTGTTGTAGAGGGAAGAGGGGGAGGAAGGGAGGCTGATGGGGCAGGGGGGCAGAGTGCCCACCCCACTGCCCCCCCTCAGCTGCCCAGTGTGGGCACTGCCACCCTACAGATGCCATCACACCCCCGTGACCTGCAAATTAGCCCTGAGCCCCATCTTCTGCTAAATGGTGGAGGAGTACAACAGGCTCTGGCAAGACTTCAAATTAAGGCTGCCAATTAATGCTCCTCTTGGGGCTAATTAAATATTACTTTCCATAGCACTTTTCTCCTCCCCTAAATACTTTGCCAGCTCCTTCCAGAGCCAGCACGACGCAGCTGCCTGGGGCAGATGGCAGCACTCACAGCACGGGGGGACCCTCCCTGGCACCCAGGTGGGCACCCCTGAACCCACACCCCCTTCCAATAGTTTGATTTTGGATGGTTCAGTGGGTTAATTGGCCTCACAAAATTGTTCCCCCAAGCCAAGAACTTGCAGCTCCTTCTAGTTGGACTGAAATGCCTCGAAGGGTGGGGATTGTACAGGCAGAGAGATGTTGGGGTGGGATGGGTGGTCCCACCAGGGGGACACAACAGGTCCCTGTGCCAGGAGACCTCGGGGGACTCACCCCAAAGTTCCTCCTCTCAGCAGGACCCGCTCAGAGAGGGCAAAAATTGGGATGTCTGAGGAAAGCAGAGCTCAGGGAGAACAGGGCTGTCCAACCTGCCTTTCTCCTCGCTCCCAGCCAGATGCCAAATGCTGCTGGCACCTCCCAAAATCGGGATGAGGGGCTGCAGGGGGCATCAGGTTTGCAGGGAGTGGAGGGGGCAATGGCTGTGGGTGCCCCAAAATATTTGTGGGTACCAAAATGGGAGCTGGCAGAGGAAAGGCTGATCCTACAAGGGTGCTGAAAAGTGATGAAAATTGGGGTTTAAAGATTCTGGAAGGGCACGTGTTTGCAGAAAGCCAAGGGTCATCATGGGGCTGGCCCTGGAGGGGCACCTGGAGTCCCCCCATCCTTCCCAAACTGTGGGAGCTCCAATGAAATCCCAGTGCCCCCAGTCAAACATTCCCAACACACACCTGAGGCTGCAGAAAGCCTGAAACCATCTCTCTCCACACACACACAGAGATTTGGGGGCTGGTTTTTGGAGACACGTCTGGATTTCCACCCCAACAGTGTTAAAGGGCTGAGAGGAGGCAGAGCCAGGGGGGTGGGGGGGTTTCCTGGGCTCCCGTGTCCCCCAAATTCCATTTGGGAAAGCAGACAGCTCCCAGCAGCTCCAGGCAGGGAGGACACAGGCTTTGGCAGAGGGCACTGGGTGCAGGAAGCCTCAGTGAGGGCAAATAGAGGGCACAGACCCCAGAGCTGGCAGCAGAGGCTGCTGGCCAGTGCTGAGTCACTAAGACAAATTTCAAAAGGGTAAAAGGGGGGAAAAAAACAGGGAAAAAAAAAGAAGAAAGAATGAGAGATGAGAAAACATCTCTGTTGGTACAGCCGGCCCCGAGCCCCAGGAGAGCATCAGCTACTGGGCTTCTCCTCCCGTTTCCATGGCAATACAATTTGGTGCTCTTTAGAAGAGCTCTCTCCCCCTTTCCCAATGCTTAATTTTATTTCGTGTTTTGAAATAAAAGTGATTGGCACGGCTTTTGTCTCAGGAGCATCCTGGGTGTGGGGAAAGGGAGAGCATGAACAGAGGGCAAAGGGGGAGCTGAACCCCCTCGGCCCCCAAATCAGCCCCCCTGGAAGAGCAGCTTTGAGGGTCCATCTCAGGCACATTGAGGTGCTATCTGTGAATCACAGGGTGGTCTCCTCCCTCCGAGGGATGGGCTGGAGCCTCACCATTCGCTCCCTCACCTTGGGAATCACCCCAGGATCCCAATTCCCCGGCTGCCACCCCCATCCTGGTGCCCATGCCATCCATGCACACAGGCCAGACCCACCTCAGGCCGGGCACCCCCACCAAGGATCCAGGATAACCCATCAAATCCAGCCCTGACGAAAGGACCCCAAAAAGCCTCCTTTTCCCAGACACACCAGCAGGACAAGGCACTGGGAGGCACCAGCACAGCCGGGCGGTGACTTCACAACCCAGCCCTTTCACGAGGCGTTTCCTACACCAGAAACATTAACTGGAGCTGCTTTTCCCCAACCCTCTCCCATGGGATCAGGACCCGCCGGGATCCTCATCCGTGGAGGAGGGATCCAGGCTCATCCCCAGGCTGCTGCTCAGCAACACTCGCATCTGCTCGCTGGGAACAGTTGGGCTAATTGGGAATGTTTTCATTAAATATTTTTTTCGTAGGAAAAAAATTCCAACTGGTTGAGCCTGAGCTCTTTCCCCTGCAATAATTGGTGTGGAGAAGTTGCCCAGCTTAAAGTAAAAACTCTGAGGAGGAGAAAGGTGTGGGAATTTTATATCCCTCGGATTCTAATACACTCTATTTCACAATGGAATTCACGGGGAAATTTGAAACGTATTTTAAAATGCAATAACTTCCCAAAAACCCAGCGAAGGAATTCACTAAGAATGAAGCCGAATATAAGGACCTAAAGGGCCTTGCAAAGTATAAAACTGAATGTAAAGCAAAGTAGAAGTAGTATCCATATACCCATATATATATATATATATATAACACTCCTTTCTTCGTTTTAACGCCTTTATCAGTTTCTGGGAATTGTCTTCCCCAGGGGTTGGGGTTTTCCAGAAATCCATCAGAAGTGTCTTTGTCCTTTTTGTAGCCTGATCCATCCCCTTACAGCCCTTCCCTGCACAGCCTCTTCCAGTGCCTGACCACCCTTCCCGCGGAGAATTATTCCCAAATAACCGACCTAAACCCCTCTCTGAGCAAAAACCCCGCTCATTTTTGGGCAAACCCCTCCTCTCTCCACCTGTAGGAGCCGATCCCGGGAGCAGCTGAGCCCTCCCCGCACTTGCCGGGCAGATATTGCCATCGTGTGGGGAGCTCTGGCAAGAACCGGCTGCGCCAGCTCCGGGGAAACGCTAAAAACTCTGAATTAAGTTCCTTTTGTGCTTAAAAATTGCCTCTCAGAGTGACGAGCCACCCTCCAAAATACAAATATCGTGCGTGAAAAGAGTTTGATAAGCATCATTTTTATCACTGGTTATTAGTTTATTAGATTAGTTTATTATATTTATTATTGGTTTATTTATTGGCTTGATTCATTTTCATTCATTCCTTGGTTTGATGATTTCAGCGATGCATTTTCCCCCATAACAGCTGAAAGGACACAGATGTCCATGTGGACATTCAGAGGCAGAAATCAAAGCAGAGCAGGTTATTCCACTTCCCTGAGGATGAAAATCCCTGTGGGATAAACCTCGAGGGGCTTCAAACCGGGACAAACCCTCGGCGCCTGAACACAACATAAAACCCAATGGTCAAAATTAATTTAAAATCAGTTTTTTGAGCCCAGGAGAGATCCAGGCTCCCAGGGCCAGCTCCACACTGCTGAACCCTCAATAAATCCCACGGCAGCTCCTTCCTGGCAGGTTTTTGGAGGCGTTTGACCCGACTCCAGTCAATCCAACATTGTTACCCCGCAGTTAATGTCACTTGGAAAGTGCTTTTATGGCTGAAGAGCTGCTGTATTTAATGCAAACACGAGGTCCTGGGCTGGGGCTGTGACAGGGGCTGTGGGAGCTGCTGAAATCACAGCCACGTGGGACTGGTGAAAGGGGGCTAAAAACAGCAGAGAGGCCTGGGCAGAGCGGGGCATTTTGGGGAGGGAGGGAGGGAGGGAGGAAGGGATGGTGGGAGGGAGGGGGGGAGGCAGGGA
>WBMV01008282.1:189168-200009 GCA_013396655.1 Campylorhamphus procurvoides | reverse complement strand
AGGGATGGAGGGAGGGATGGATGGATGGATGGATGGATGGATGGATGGATGGATGGATGGATGGATGGATGGATGGAGGGATGGATGGAGGGAGGGATGGATGGGGCTCCTGCCACTGCAAGGGACATGGGGAGGAAGCAGGTACAGGGATGAACTGGGGGATTTTGCAGAGGGACAGGATGGAGTTGGAATGACATCGATTCCTTCCAGTATCTGAGTTAAAAGGGAGCCAGAGAGGGACTGTTCATTGGGAACTGCAGGGACAGGACAAGGGGAATGGTTTGAAACTGCCAGAGGATGGGATAGAGGGTACTGGGGAGAAATTGAGGTGTCCCAGTCAGGCCATGGCAGTGACAGGGACGTGGCCTCTGTCCCCAAGGTCTCCAAGGAAACCCATCCCAAAGCAGAAGCCCAGGCACGGTGTCCCAGAACTGCAGCCACCACCGGGCAATATTCCACACCCAAAATTCCTCCTGCACCAGCAGGGTCTTCAGGCCCCTCAGCTGGGCTTTGGCAGGGGATGGACAACAGGAAAAAGGGCTTGGGGAATTCTTCTGGGTGATCTGGGAGGTGACAGGGTCAGACCTGCTGCAGGACTGAGACCCCAGAGGAATCAGGGGAGCCAGGGATGGGAGGGGCTGCAACAGGAGGTCACTGCTCCTTGTTACCTGATCGTGCCCGGCCAGGCACCCTCCAAGGGCAAAGGAACAGAGCGGGAGCACTGAAAACCCCCCAAAATAAACCCCCAAACTGCACCCACTCTCAGTGCAAACACCCCCCACCCTCCCCTTGCCACCCCCACTGTGCCCCCCATGTCCCCTCCAGCCTTGACCCCCACCTTTGCCTCAATGTCCTTCCACAGCTGGGGTTGGGATTTTGGTTTGGGTTTTTTTTTTGTTTTGAGAACATTTATAAAGATCTCATTGTTGAAAGGGAAAATGGGATCTCCTTTCCTTTTACCTTGCAGGGCAGCCCCAACCCCTCTCCCCTCGTACAAAAACACACAGGAAAGGGGTTTCTTTTCTGCTTGATTGGATTCAAAGGGATCTTTGTCTGGGGGTAGGTAGAGAAAAGCCCTCCCCCACCTCCCTTTTGACCCTCCAGGCTCTGTCTGGTTTTGTTTTAAACCAAGAGAGACAGAGCTGCACCCTTGGGATGTTATAAATATATATACTGGGAGGATGGAGGGGGTGGCGTCATCCCAAGGCAGCTCCGAGCCCGCCGACCCCGGGACAAGCCAGACTTTCCCTCCAGAGCCACAAAACCAGCCCCTCCTTGCCCTAAAACCTTCTCTTCTCCACGGAATTGAATGACCCCAAAAGGCTTCTCCAAAGGAAAAGCCAAAAGCAGAGTGGGGGCAGCGCTGGGGGTGAGGGGGTTGCACCTCCCCGCTCTGGGATGGGGGTCCAGGAGGGTCCTGCTCCTTCCCAGCCCCCTCAACATCCCAAAAGACATCCCAGCACTCTGAGACAGCACATTAAATCATATATATGAACCCCTGGACACACGTGTAACACGTGTCCGTGTGCACCTGAACACCCACCATAAGTTTGCCATGTAGAAAACACACCAAACTCCCCCTTAATTTGAAGGGTTCCCACATTTCCTTCCCTCCCTTCCCCCCAAAATAACCTACATTGAGACCCACGTGCCTCTCCTTATCTTTACTGGCAGTTCGTTTCGGGGAGGGGAGTTCAGTTTTGACAAGGACTTTAAACATGTTGATATTTGAAGAGGGAGGAAGAAGAAGTATAACATTAATTATTCAGGTGTTGGGAGGTGACAGCAGAGCCCAAACGATTTGCTGCCACAAACTGCTATTAATGGATTATTTCTTACTCCTCTACAGAAGTATTTTCCAAAGACTCGGTGCCAGCGTTTTTCTCCGAGCAGGAAGTGCTGGAATTACCATTATAATTGATTATAATTGTAGGAGTGTCAGGGTTAATAATGGAAATAGTGGGAAGCAGAGCACACGGCAGAGGTGAATCTCTCCTGGAGTTACAGTATTAAAAAACAAATTTAAAGTAGGGAAAAGGGAAGAGAGAAGAGGAAAAAGGGAAGAGAGAAAGTGGAAAAGGGAGGAGAGAAAGTGGAAAAGGAAAGGGGAAAGGGAAAAGGGAAAAGGGAAAGAGGGGAGGTTCTACTCCAATGAGGATCTGCTGGCCCTGCAGGCACCAAGGGACATGGAATGGGACAAAACCAACCCCATCTCATCCCCAAAACCTCCCCCAGGTCCTTCCTGCCCCCTCAGGGATTATTTATTCCATGTATTCCTGTATTTCTCCATTTGGGAACCGATGGGACACCCCTGAGCACCCCCAAACAGGGATTTGTCCCCAAGCAGCACAAGGGGACAAATCCCTGTCACCCACAGTTCAAATTAACCCCAGACCAGCGTGGTTTGGGGTTTTGCAGCCTGGAAAGAGCTGGGGAAGGGGAAGGGTGTCCTGGAGGGGAGATGTTCCCCCAGGATCCACCAGCCCCACACATTCCCTGTCAGGGAGTGACCTGATCCCACAAATGCTTCCCCCAAGATTCCTGCTCCCAAATTCCTGATCTCAGAGGGTTTGGGTTCCCCTTTCCCCCCCAAGAAACTGATGGTTTTCGTTATGCAGCCCTGGAAAAAGGAACTCCAGCATCTGCCAAAGGGATGATGTAAAAATAAGTGGGGCTAAGAATATCAAATTATAAATCCATCAGCAGCATTTACGTTATTTCCCTCTTCTTTTCTCCCTCAAAAATCATCTCTGATGAGACATTAAAGGAACAGCTTGAAAATAATCCTCAATTTAGACATTTTTTCTGCCATTCCATGGGAGTTTTTTCATCTTTTTGCGAAACCCTGAGAGGGAAACGTGGCCTGGGCACTGTGAACGCAGACACCGCATGGAGAGGATGGATTTTGGAGCCCGGCCCGCCGGATGTCCCTGGCACACAGGATCGCGACATTCCTACCCAAGAGCTTCAGTAATTTGGGAGGCTTCGACCGCTGTAACGAATGGTTAATTAGGAGCAGTCGCCTCAGGGGGATGAGGCTTTTTCCAGCTGATCCCGAGGCTGGATGAGCCCAGGGAAACTCCGGGAGAAAATGGGATTTGGGGGAAACAGCCCTGAGTGTGAATGGGGAGAGGGGGGAAAGGGACAAGTGGTGGGAGATGGGGAAGGGAAGGGGGAGATTGGAGGGAAACGGGGGGATAAAAATGTACAACTGGGATGAAATGGGGGGAAATCTGGAGGAAAAGGGTCAGAGGATCAACAGTGCCCTGGTCAGGGAGGAGTGACCCCCTCACACCTTCTGGGACCCCCAAACCCCTCCTGGGGGAGCAGCCCTGGAGGGGAGAAACCTCTGGAGGGGAGGAATCCGCCAGGGATCACCCCAGAAGTTTGGGAGCCTCCCGACCCCCCTCCCTCAGCCCCAGAACCTCCTTTTCCTGACAAAGGACAGACAAACCCCGTCCCATTTGGGATTTTTGGAGGGGGGATGAGCCCGCTTTCCCATATGGCCTCGTTTAGGGTAATTTTTTTCAATCGCTAAAAGCAGAAACTCCACCTATTGAGCCCGTAGATTTATATGGAACAGCTGAAGGATCCTCCGCGGGCTTTGTGGGATGGCTGGGGGTGGGGGGAGCTCCCACCTTCCAGGATGCTTGGAGCAGAAATTCTTTGGGGGATTTTACCAAAAAATTCCTCTTTTTTTCCTCTCTCTTTTTTATTTCTCTCTTTTTTTTCCCCCTCCTTTTTTCCTCCTTTTGTCCTCTTTTTTTCCTCCTTTTCCCCCGCATTTTTCTCCATTTTTTCTCCTTTTTCTCTCATTTTCTCTCCTTTTTCCCTCCTTTCCCCCTCTTTCAATTCCTTCCTTTTTCCATTATTTCCTTTTTTTCTTTTTTTTCCCTTCTTACTTTTTCTCTTTTTCCCTTTTTTTCCTTTTTTCTTTTTTCCCCTTTTTCCTTTTTCTCCCCCTCCCCCTTTTCCCCTCTGTCCCCCCTTTCTTTCTCTGCGAGGCAGATATTGATAACACGGGAGTTAGAAAGAGCCTCATAACTCACAATAAACCCTTGTCCATTCCCTCCTATTGACCACATGTAAACATGGCAAATGAAAGGCCTTTAGTGACACTTAATCCCTCACCCCTCCCCATTCCCCCTTGCCGATCCCCCCCAGCTCCTTCCCTGCCCCCAGCCCTGCCAGGGGGTTTCGCTGCTTTTTTTCTCCCAGCCCGGTGTTTTCCTGAGCTCCTCCTCTGCTCCCTAATTTATCATTAACACCCTGACACTAAACTAAATAAATGCAGCCGCTTCCCTCCTCTCGCCCCTCACCTCGAGCAGGGGCTGCGGAAGGTTTTTCCCCCCTTCCCAGTTGGAATTTTGGGGCGTGAACCCTCAAATCTAAAGGTTTGGGGTCCCACGCTGGCCCCTGCTAATAATTAAATTACTTTCTATAATAAATCAGGATCATTAATGACAATATAACATAGCAATAATAATAACAACAATAATTATAACAATAATAATAATGGTGATGTCATTTGGCTGAGGTCACAGCTCCCTGCTCAGGCTTTGCCTCTCAAAATTATAAATATTTTTAAAACAGGGCTCATTTTGCCTTGGATTCTTTCCCCCCTTGTTAAAAGGGAAGAGGAAAAATAGCTGCCAATGGATTTCCAGCAACACATTTTGGATTCGCACATNATCAGCAGCATTTACGTTATTTCCCTCTTCTTTTCTCCCTCAAAAATCATCTCTGATGAGACATTAAAGGAACAGCTTGAAAATAATCCTCAATTTAGACATTTTTTCTGCCATTCCATGGGAGTTTTTTCATCTTTTTGAGAAACCCTGAGAGGGAAACGTGGCCTGGGCACTGTGAACGCAGACACCGCATGGAGAGGATGGATTTTGGAGCCCGGCCCGCCGGATGTCCCTGGCACACAGGATCGCGACATTCCTACCCAAGAGCTTCAGTAATTTGGGAGGCTTCGACCGCTGTAACGAATGGTTAATTAGGAGCAGTCGCCTCAGGGGGATGAGGCTTTTTCCAGCTGATCCCGAGGCTGGATGAGCCCAGGGAAACTCCGGGAGAAAATGGGATTTGGGGGAAACAGCCCTGAGTGTGAATGGGGAGAGGGGGGAAAGGGACAAGTGGTGGGAGATGGGGAAGGGAAGGGGGAGATTGGAGGGAAACGGGGGGATAAAAATGTACAACTGGGATGAAATGGGGGGAAATCTGGAGGAAAAGGGTCAGAGGATCAACAGTGCCCTGGTCAGGGAGGAGTGACCCCCTCACACCTTCTGGGACCCCCAAACCCCTCCTGGGGGAGCAGCCCTGGAGGGGAGAAACCTCTGGAGGGGAGGAATCCGCCAGGGATCACCCCAGAAGTTTGGGAGCCTCCCGACCCCCCTCCCTCAGCCCCAGAACCTCCTTTTCCTGACAAAGGACAGACAAACCCCGTCCCATTTGGGATTTTTGGAGGGGGGATGAGCCCGCTTTCCCATATGGCCTCGTTTAGGGTAATTTTTTTCAATCGCTAAAAGCAGAAACTCCACCTATTGAGCCCGTAGATTTATATGGAACAGCTGAAGGATCCTCCGCGGGCTTTGTGGGATGGCTGGGGGTGGGGGGAGCTCCCACCTTCCAGGATGCTTGGAGCAGAAATTCTTTGGGGGATTTTACCAAAAAATTCCTCTTTTTTTCCTCTCTCTTTTTTATTTCTCTCTTTTTTTTCCCCCTCCTTTTTTCCTCCTTTTGTCCTCTTTTTTTCCTCCTTTTCCCCCGCATTTTTCTCCATTTTTTCTCCTTTTTCTCTCATTTTCTCTCCTTTTTCCCTCCTTTCCCCCTCTTTCAATTCCTTCCTTTTTCCATTATTTCCTTTTTTTCTTTTTTTTCCCTTCTTACTTTTTCTCTTTTTCCCTTTTTTTCCTTTTTTCTTTTTTCCCCTTTTTCCTTTTTCTCCCCCTCCCCCTTTTCCCCTCTGTCCCCCCTTTCTTTCTCTGCGAGGCAGATATTGATAACACGGGAGTTAGAAAGAGCCTCATAACTCACAATAAACCCTTGTCCATTCCCTCCTATTGACCACATGTAAACATGGCAAATGAAAGGCCTTTAGTGACACTTAATCCCTCACCCCTCCCCATTCCCCCTTGCCGATCCCCCCCAGCTCCTTCCCTGCCCCCAGCCCTGCCAGGGGGTTTCGCTGCTTTTTTTCTCCCAGCCCGGTGTTTTCCTGAGCTCCTCCTCTGCTCCCTAATTTATCATTAACACCCTGACACTAAACTAAATAAATGCAGCCGCTTCCCTCCTCTCGCCCCTCACCTCGAGCAGGGGCTGCGGAGGGTTTTTCCCCCCTTCCCAGTTGGAATTTTGGGGCGTGAACCCTCAAATCTAAAGGTTTGGGGTCCCACGCTGGCCCCTGCTAATAATTAAATTACTTTCTGTAATAAATCAGGATCATTAATGACAATATAACATAGCAATAATAATAACAACAATAATTATAACAATAATAATAATGGTGATGTCATTTGGCTGAGGTCACAGCTCCCTGCTCAGGCTTTGCCTCTCAAAATTATAAATATTTTTAAAACAGGGCTCATTTTGCCTTGGATTCTTTCCCCCCTTGTTAAAAGGGAAGAGGAAAAATATCCATGCCAATGGATTTCCAGCAACACGTTTTGGATTCGCAGATCCGTTCCTCGGGGATTTGGGTTTGGGTGTTTTTTAGGGAGTTTTTAAGGATTTTTAAGGGATTTTACCTGACCTCCTGCAGAATTGGGGTCATCCCACGATTTTGTGGCAATCAAATAATCCCAAGTTATTAATCACAGCTAATGAGGTCTATTTCTCTCTCGCATTTCGTTTCTCTCCCCGTTTTTCTCGGTTTGGAGAGAGAATCTTTCTGGCTGGGGGAGAGCCAGGGAAGCCTTTCCCGGGTCAGAATTCCAACCTTCCCCACTCAGCTCCCAAATCACGGATTTTAAGGCCCCTTTCAACACATCCCACAGCCCAAAACCGCTTTTGGTGTCTCGTCCCTCCCAACATTCAGGTTTCCGTGTGGCTCTGGCTCTGCCAGGGCCGCTCCGGGGGGATATTCCAGCTTTGGCCACATTTTCCATGGGAAGAGGTTTAAAAATCCAGCTGGAGCTTCCTGAAGGGCCCCGAAATAGGGACACGTGCTGGGGGAGCAGCTCTGGGGACAGATGAGAGGGAAGGAGCCAGGGATTGCTGATTAAAAGGAGGGGAAATGTTACTTTTAAAGGGAAATTTGGCCGTGGGAACACTCAAATGCACGTGTGTGGACACGGAGAGTGGGGGACGTGGCCAAAAACACGTGGGGACACGTGAACACAGGGATCCCTGGAGGGGTGTGAGGGCAGGAACACACTCCCCAAATCCTGGAAATGCTGGAAATGCTGGAAATCACACCCAGGGCCGGATGTGAGCAGCCCCAGCTGTTCACCCAAAAACCCACCCACCCAAAAACCAGCCCCCCCACGATCCCCCCCGCACGTGGGTGCACAACCAACCCCCAAACACACACAGACAACAAAAAGGGGCCGAATATCAGCGGGTTCTGTAAATAAAAATTAAAAAAAAAGGAAAAAAAAGGGATTTATTTCTCAGCCCGGATTCCATATTGCACGCAGGAACGAACACTTTCATCGGCAGGTACAAACAACAAATAAATAAAGGTACAGGAAATTTAAACAGAAATACCCCCCCAAAAAAAATGGCTGGGAAAAGAGCTGGGAAAGGCTCTTCCCTCCCCTGGGTGGTTATTTTTAAACGCATATTTTAGGCCAGAAAAAGGCAGCTGGATGAGCCCAGCGAGGGCAAATATTCCCCTCCCCATCCCCAGCACCCCCCGAAATTCCGAAATTCCTTCTCCCTGGGCAGGAGCATCTCTGGATCGGGGATTCCAGCAAGGGAGCGCCCATGGAATGGACATTTTGAACCCCGCAGAGGGATGGGAATTTTTAATCCAGAGGGAGGAGAATTTTTGATGCAGAGGGATGAGAATTTTGAAAGAGAGAGCGAAGGTGCCTGAAACCCCCAGCCCCAAAATAAACCCTTCAAACCGTGTTTACAAAGCACCACACCGGATCCAAGCTGAGATTTGGGGTTTTTTTCCTGAGTCTAAAGCCGGCTGCGTTTTTAAAAGCAGCGCCTTTTTATAAAAGTTTTATTTTTTTTTAATTATTTTTACAAGATCCTTTCGGGTTTCTCCTACCTAAGCAATATTTTTATAGCCAAAAAAACCCCCAACGACAACAACAACAAAAAAAATCAGGTTTTTTGCCTCTTTTGCACCCGTTTGGAAATAAAGCAACGTCTCTCCTCTCCTATAAAAGGTGCTTTTATGGCCCTGGTGATGTGAGTTGATTTTTTACTCCAAGCAGAGCGGTTCGTGTGTCCGAACCGCTCCCTCCTCCCATCCCCTCGTGTCCCACAGAGGCATCGCCTCTTCCAACCTGGGTCTGATCATTTGTTAAGTCCAAACCGGGTTATTTCAGCTCAGAGATTGCGTTTTCCTTTTTTTTTTCTTTTAATTTATATTTATTTTTATTCACTTTACTTTCGATGCAACACCACCCCCTCTCTCCGGCCTCTTAGTTGAAGATTATGTACTTTTTTTTTCCTTTACACGTATTAAAAACAAACGGGAGGATTATTATGATTAACATTAAGATTATTATTATTATCATAATTCTTTGTTGCTGCGAACGGAGGTTCTGCTGCTTGAGGCGCCATTCCAGGTGTGTTTGTATAAAAGTTTTGAGGTATTTTGTATTTTATCCACAACCCCTCGCACTATATACAGATATTTGCACCTCCACGTCTGCGTGCCGGCAGGAAAATAGAAAATCTCGGCACGCCTGCACACAAATCGTGTGGATTTGGGGTGTTTTGAGGCACCCACATGTACAAATATACAGAGATAAATATCCGGGGACCCGCGGGGTGCCACTCGTGCCCTCCACTCCCCCACGCACGCACTTGCCGAGGTCATTTTATCCCTTAGAAAATATTCCTGAGTTTTTTTGGCTGTTCCTGCCCGTGGCAGATGGAGCTGTGAAGTCTGGGGGTTGCTAGTTATAGATATTTATATATATATATTCATATATATGTTCGTGTGTATATATATATAAATATATATATTAGCATTAATTCCCAGCGCGGATTTCGGGGTTTTCCTCGCTCTGACCCGCCCGCAGATTATTTGAAATTTTATTTTTCCTAGAAAATACATTTTTAACCCGGTCCGGATTTGGGGGAGTCGCGGGCAGGGAACGATCGTGCTCCACGCTCGGCCTTGATACGGAAAATGTGTCCCTTTCCCCTCCACGCGTGTCCCCGTCCCGCTCCCCGCTCCGGCCGTGGGGACAGGGGGGGCTCGGGGGACACGCCGGGAAACCCCCCCCGGTTTGGGGGATTCCTGTGAGGGCACCCCGAGATGCTCCGCGGGGACAAACTCCCCCCAAAACCCGCTTTTCTCGCTCCTCGCAGGGTTTGGGGGGTTATTTGGGGGGGAAACGGCTTTAAAATCTGAATATTTGGGGGCGAGAAGGACCCCCCTCCTTTGCTCAGCAGGGGAGGGGCGGGAGGGGGTGAAGGAAACAAAAAAGCGCAGTTAACAAAATAAAAACACCACCAAAAAAAACCCGCTAAAAACCCAAGTAAAACAAACACCGCTTTTAGCAACAATTCGCCATCTCCAAGAAAAACAAAGCCTAATAGATCTGAAACACGCCTGACCTTAAAAATGCCTCTTTTTTGTCTTATTTCCCTTTTTTTTAAAAACACGCTGATGGGATTAAATTAAAAAAAATCAAACCGGGCCGTGTCTGAATATTTTCTTTTAAATGCTGCGCTCGCTCTCCTCGCCCTCCCTTTCCCCTCGCGGCAAAGGACGCTGCGAGGGAATCTTATTTTGAATTTTTGGTTTGGGGGAGCCAATTTCGGGAGAAAAAACTAGAACTCCCCAAGCGGGAACCGCGGGATCCCCACGGCGGGCTGCGAATATTTTCTGTTGGGAAGAAGGAGGAGGAAAAGAAAAACACACACACTAAAAGGAAAAAAAAAAAAAAAACAACCAAACCCCAGCTTTGATTTGCTTCAGGTTTCCAAAGCAGAGGGGACTTCAGGGGGCTTTGATGCCAAAGCGGGGTGGAAATCACATCAGAAATAGTCCAAAGAGCCGGTTACAAAGGCACTGGTTTGGAAGGAAAGTTAAACTGGGATATGATTTCCTCTGCAGAGGGCAGGGAGACATTCCCTCCGCATTCCTGCCCGCATTCCACTCCGGAGCTCGGGAGAGATCAAATCCTCCATCTGTACCCTATTGCTGATGCTCCTGGATCCTATTTCGTGGGCCCGTAAAGCTTTTACAGGCCTGCTACCTTTAGTCCATCCGAGTTGGGCTTTTTATCCAACAAACTCCTCACTTTTTCCCTTCCTCCCCCTCCGGCTTCGCCTTTTTTTTCTTTTCTTTTTATTTAATATACGTGGAGCAGTTTCAAGTCATTTCCTCTCCAAACCTCCTGGTTTTTTAACAAACCGAATTTCCTGGTCTTTTTTTTTTCTTTTTTTTTTAAGTCGGTGTTTTCTTCCTGTCGCTTAACTAGACGGAAAACATGACAGTGCTGTTAATATCGGCATTTGGGAGAGCTGCTTCCCGTCTGACTCGGGCCGAAAAGGAAGGTTTCTGCTGCCTCATCTCATTCTTTCTCTCTGCGTGTGATTATTAGCAGTTTAATCCAACGCGTTTAAGGAGGAAAAGGAAGAAATCAGATCTATTCTTTCCCCGGTTTGGGGTTTTTTTTTGGTATAAGGATGGGGGTTGG
>WBMV01008282.1:155959-168364 GCA_013396655.1 Campylorhamphus procurvoides | reverse complement strand
GGCGGGGAGGGAGGGGGGGTCGTTTCCACGCGTGTTTCGCCCTGCCCGAGCCAGCCGGGGGCTCCCCGCGGGGATGCTGCGGGGGTGGGATGCGGGGGCAGCCCCGCAGCCGCCCCCAGGCGGGTCGGGGTTGGGGTCGGGGCCGTCGGTGGCCCCGGGTAACCCCCGCGGGTGGCGGCGGGGCCCGGAGCTGCCGCTCCAAGGGCAGGGAGGGAAGCAGGGAGGAAGGCAGCCCTCCCCCTCCTCCTCCTCGCAGCGACACGGGCTATTTTGCATTTTAAATGACTCGAGCACGCCCCTAACACACGGTATCGGGCCGGAAAGTTTGTCCTCGGGTGTCTGAACAAAAAAAATACGAATTAAAATAGGTATTTGCGCCCGTTCCAAGGCGGCCGAAAGGCGCGGTGATTATCCTGCTTGGTTTGTTTGGAATAACGCGAAGGGTTCTGGGCTCATCTGGCCTGTCTGTTTTCCCATCTATTATTATCCCATCCATCTACCAGCACATCTCCAGCCTCTTCCTGCACGCTCTCCATCCGTTCCCAGGGCTCGCTCCTGGTCCTGTCCTGTCCCCGGGTCCTGTCCTGTTCCTTCCCGCTGTCAGTGCAGGGTTTGGGGCTGGACTTTGGGCTTCCTTTCCCTTCCCATGTTTTTGGTGTGTCGGTGCTCACGGCTGCAGGCAGAAGTCACAACCAGGGGAGATAAAACGAGGCAGTGAAGCTCGCAGGGGGCTCAGGGAGGTCTCTTCATCCAGAGGTGATGTTTGGGTGTCTGTTGCCATGGAATCATGGGCAGAGACACCTTCCACCAGCCCAGGTGGCTCCAAGCCCTGTCCAACCTGGCCTGGGACACTTCCAGGGATGGGGCAGCCACAGCTCCTCTGCCCAACCTGTGCCAGGGCCTGCCCACCCTCCCAGGGAGGAATTTATTCCTGATATCTACCCAAAATCTGCCCTCTTTTCACTTAAACTCCTCAGGGTGCCTCTGAGTGACCCGGCAGGAGAAGGGTCTCTCCAATAGGACATTTATTTTCATTTTGCTGGTGTAATTCTCCCATTCTTCCCATTACTCACCAAACCCCATGCCACAGAACAGTTTTCTTCATCCTTCTCTCTTTTTTTGGAGGGAGATAAAGGGCTTTGGCATCCTTCTTGCCATTCCCAAAATTAATAAAAACAGTTGTGCGCCGGCAAAAAGAGTTCCCATGGAGCAGGAGCAGTTTCTGAGGGTCGGGAACAGTTTCAAAGGCACAGAAACAGTTTCAGAGGGGCAGGAACAGTTTCAAATATTCAAGAACAGTTTCAAAGGGTCAGGAATAGTCTCGGGGAGGGCTCAGCTTGTCTGCATGGAAAGCACAACAGCCTATTTAGGTCTGGTAAGAGTCCTTCAGGATGTAATAATTCATAAGAGTTGAGCAGTGTGTGATGGATGTTCTTCAACCCCCTTTTCATAGCCTGGCAGTGATGTGGTGTTTTGGTAGGCTTTTATTTCTTAAACAGAAACAAACCACTGTAAGGAATCGTCTGGCTCGTGTGGTGTCATTCTGTGCAGTCACGCTCGGGTCTGGTGTCTCTTTGTGCTGCCTGAATATCCACAAACCCAGAGTTACCTTTTGAAATGATTGTACAGCTCAAGAAAGAGCCCTGTCGGTTTAAAAAAACCTGTGGCTACACATTGGGGTTCGTTCTTAAAGATACCAGCAACATTTCTGTGTCGATGTTTACAAATCTTTCCAGTAAAAGAAACAATCCCAAGTGTGGGAAATGGACTCTCAAATAGGGTGCTGAAGAACATTTACAAATTGCAGTTTCAACTCGTGTTCTGCTTTCCCCCCCGCCTTGTTTTCTTCCTCTTTGAAGCAAAATATTTCCAGTTAAAAAAAAGAAGGCGAAGCAAAACATTACCAAAACCATCTGATGGCAACTGGAGCCTCTAATGGGAGAGTGAAGAAGGTTTCCAAGTCGTGTATTTCAGCTCCTGCTCTGCGTTTTCCCCTTGTTTTCTGCCCCTTTGAAGCAGCGGGCACAGCAGCTCGTGCTGGCTCCAGCTGAGTGCTTGTTTCTGGCCCGGAGCCACTGCTAAAGATGGACCCAAGCAGCTCCTCTCTCGCAGCTTTCAGGGAGTTGCTGTTTCCCCGTGCCTTGGCAGCTCCTTCCATTTAACTCCCCCCTTCCATTTGCTGCCCTGGCTGATGTGGGATAATGGACAGGAGGGAGATGGAGGGGACCTGCTGTGGGTCGGGGCTGCTCCAGCCCCCGGGGACCATCAGGGCTTTGCTTCCAGCAGGCCGTTTGCAGATGCTTTGTCCAACCCCGTTCCAAATGGCTCGGCTGACTGGGATTCCATTCCAACCAGCAGCCTGTGCTGGAAGGGATAACGAAGAGGTCATTTGTTCTTTGCCTGAAGGTGGAATAAGGAAGAGAGAATTTGTTATTTCCTAGGAGACTCCCAAACCCTCACCTGAGAGGCACAGCTTGGCTTCCTATGCTGTCTTTACTCAGTTGCTTTAAACACACCTGTGGGGTGGCCAAGGGCCTTTTTAGGGTCAGAAACACTTCCTTTGGGACTCAAAGACCTTCCTTGGGTGCTTAGGGGGGGAATATCACCAAAGAAGGTGAAAAGCTTTCAAGCAACAGAGATGGGAGCTGATTTTAAGGCAGTGGGAGCTGCAGCTCGTGGAGAGAGACCCTGAGAGCATCAGAAGGGATGCAGAGAGCAAGAGGGGCTGGATAAAGCCAGCAGTCTTGTTGGGCTATCAGCTGGAGACTTGTGTTTAGACAGAACCTGTTCCATGTAGAAAGCCTAAAGTTGGACTTGATGATCCTTGTGGGTCCCTCCCAGCTCGGGATATTTATGGTTCTGTGAATTCCTGGAAGCACATTGTGGGATGTGCAGGTGGGGACTGTGCAGGGGAGATGGGAACTGGGGTTGGTGTCTGCCTGAATTCTCCCTGGGAGGATTCCCCTCATGATGCAGAGGTTTTATCTTAGTCCTAATTAGATTGGAGGTGCTTCAGATCACCCATTTCACCAGTATGTGCTTAGATCACTGGTGACACTTGGAAAGGTAAGAAATGATGTGTTCTCTAGGTCAGAACCAAGCACAGTTTCTGAATCACTCCATTCCCTTTTGGGCCAGGTTTTCATGGGAATTTTCCATCCAAGGCATGAGCTTACTTGAAAACATGAATAATTGTATCACACTGGACCTCTTGGGAAAAGATGACTGGTGCTGGAAACAAGAAAGGGGAATAAAAAATGCATTGTAGATGTAATTTTTGGGTTTATCACATGTCTCTGACCAGTTCCCATGGAATGGCTTGGCTTGGAAGGGACATTAAAGCTTATCCAATTCCACCACAAGGAGAAACCTTCCTCTAGATGAGGTTGCTCCAAGCCCTGCAAACTTTTACACACACCTGAGAAATGAAACAGTCAATTTGAAGATGGACTAATGAGGTCTTTTTCCTTCTTTCCAGCTTGTTATGGAATTGTCCAGGTTCCCACAGGCCCCTGGTTCTGTCGGAAATGTGAATCCCAAGAAAGAGCCGCCCGGGTGGTGAGTACAAAAGTCTCTGTATTTTTGAGTCCTGAGACCTCAATCTTCTACAAATCTCGTGGCATTCTCCTCCAAAAGGTCTTTTTCTGTTCAGCTCCTCGAGAAGTTTGGGAGAGGAGAAAAGTTGACATCACCTGAGGTCACATGCTCCCAGAGTGACTGTGCTGACCCCAGGATGGATTTGCTTTCATATCTCACTTACAGAAGAATCAGGGCGTGGGTTGGGTTGGAAGGGACCTGAAAGACCATGCAGGGCCCTTTAGGATCATCACTAGGTGATCATCACCTAAAGGACCACCCCCTGCAGCCACAGGGTCTTGTAGAAAGTCTTCTGAGTTGGAAAAGAGCAGAGAAAAAGACAGGGAGATGGATCAGGGTCTGTTTGTGTCTCAGTAGCAGTCCAGCTGCAGAGAACACTTTACAAATGTTCCTAATTAATTCTGGCATTTCCCGGTGAGGCAGGAGAGTGGAAGCAATCAGGCCAGGCCGGGCTGTGTGGCCAAGTTATTTGTGCAGTAAACAAGGCTGGGGGTTTATGGCACATCAGCTACTCTGGCAGAGCTCCCCACGTGAGCCCTTATCAGATTCAGCCACACCAAGCAGCTGCTGAGGCCCAGGGTGAGGAGCTGGGACCTGTTAGCTGTGCCACGGATGCTGCTTTTCATCCCCTAAATCATGGGATGGGTTGGGTTGGAAGGGACCTTAAAGCTTGTCCAGTGCCACGGGCAGGGATGTCACTCACTAGCCCAGGTTGCTCCAGCCTGACCTTGAATGCTTCCAAGAATGGGGCAGCCACAGCTTCTCTGGGCCACCAAAACCTGGGATCAACCTGGGATAGCTTCACACCTGGGGAGGGAAGATGATGGAGGTGAGCTCTGAATCCAGGGATTTGTGGGAGCCAGAGCACACAGCCCTCTCCACCCCAGCTGGGCTCTGCCTGCTGCAGCCCAAGAGCTGAATCTGTTCCCCAGATGGGCCAAGAACTTGGCCAGGGGGAGTGGATGGGGGAATGGGGGATCCACACCACATTAACTCCTTCCTCGGTGCAAACAGAGCTGGCCTTTCAGCCCTTTGCCCATTGTAAGGTGCTGCTTTTATGTGCTCTGCAGTAAAGATCAAATGTGCCCTGAGTGGTTTTACATCCTGCAGATACTTCCATGGCAAAGAAAGGAGTCTGGGGTTCCTGGGCCTCCTTCAGCCTGAACTTCTACTCGGTGTAAAACACGACTACACAAATTGCCCCTCACCTGTGCTTGTTGTAACTTTTTTTCCACGTAACTTTTCACTTTATGCACCTCAAGCTGCCTCCAGGGTGTCAGGAGAACAACATCCCTGCAGGGATTGAAGCCACTGTGGGTGAAATCTGTTGGACAGTCCGTGGTGGGTCCCAGCCCTGCGACTCGACTAACTGAGCAGTGCTAATCTTCCTCCCCAGGCAGGGCTGGGGGTGGTTTCCTATCTAAATCCCTCACCTTCTCAGCTCAGCACCAGCAGTCATAGCAACAGACACGCAGATGGGTAAATACTTACAAAGCACGGGCTCCTTTGATGTAGGAACAGCACGAGCAGAGGGAGGGAAATGAGTCAGGTGGTGTGAGATCCGTGCGTGGCTCTGCTGCTGAAAACAGGAGCTCCTGGGGCTGGGAAAGTTGGGGCTGTCCAGCCTGGGGAGGAGAAGGTGGTGTGGAGACCTGGCAGCACCTGCCAGCATCCAAAGGGAACCTGAACAGTGAAGTATCTGAGCAAGGAAGGCAGAGAGAGGGACAGGACAAGGGGGAATGGCTTCAGACTGAACAAGGAGAAATTTGGGTGAGAGGGAATTCCTCCCTGGGAGGGTGGGCAGGCCCTGGCACAGGTTGGGCAGAGGAGCTGTGGCTGCCCCATCCCTGGAAGTGCCCAAGGTCAGGTTGGATGGATATTGGAGCACCCTGGGCTGGTGGAAGGTGTCCCTGCCCTGGGCAGGGTGGCACTGGATGGGCTATAAGATCCCTCTCAACTCAAACCGTTCTGTGGCTCTAAAACCCATTAAATTTGGGATGACTCTCCCCTGTCCTGGGCTTTCCCTGCACCTCCTGCCTGGTTTTCTGCAGCTCTGCGAGGGCACTGTGAGCCCGCAGACACTGCCCTGAGGCAGAGACACTGCTCTTTGAGCACAAACCACACGGGCGACAGCAGCACGATGAGCTGGTAATTGTATTTCTTTCGTAATGACTGTGTGGCCGAGTCCTTTGAAAAACAACAGTGTTTTTCTTCACACATCTGCCTTCATAGACGGCCCTTCGAGCAGTTTACAAGCTCTGACCATAACAAATGCATTTTCTTGGCTAAATATTGGTAGTTTTGCTTTCAGAATGAGATGTGGAGGCAGGGCTGGGATTTTGCTGCTTCGTGCGTGCTTTAAACATAAATCTGATTTCGGTACCACTCATGTCTGTATCTCCTTCATTCTCTATTCCAAAGAGAATAGATGGGCTCCAGCCCCTTTTTTAGCTGTGGAAAGAGACCTCAGGAGCCCTAAACTTGCAGGTGGGGCTTTCACCTGGTACATCCCAGAGCTGGAAGCCCCAGGGAGGGGATCAGGAGCTTTAACCTTCCCTTTCACCACCTCCTTTAAATCCACCGAGCTCTTCTTTCCCCCCAGGGCTGAAACAAAACCCCCTGGAGGCTTCCCGTGGCTCGGGAGGCAGAGGTGCCCTAATCCCTGCCCCGAACCCCTGCCCAGGTCCCTGCAGGGTGCTGGGGATGCTGCTGCGCCCCCGGCAAGGCAGGGAAAGCCCCTCCACTTTGTAATCCCATCGGCTGGGAAGCCCCCGGAGCCGGAATGGCCGGAGGGCTCTCGTGGGGGGCTCAGGGTGGAGTGGATTTGGCTGTCATAGCCGGGTCCTGCGTGGGGCCGATGGGGCTGTTTAACCCCTCTTGTTACAATCAGAGCTTCGCTAATCGCGTGGCGGGAGAGCGGCTTTGATGTGAGGGTGGAGGGAGAGCCGAGGGGCCTTTTCAAGTGCAAATTTCTGATTACAGGGGCTCAGTGAACTCCCTTCCTCCTCCGTCTTGGCTCTGCCGGGCTTTCCGTAGTAATTGTGGGAGCCTGGACCTAACCAGGAGCAGGGAGAAACATCTCCCGTGCCCACCTCTATGCCAAACTTGCTGAGTTTTAGGGAAAGTGAGATGGATTTTGTGCCCTCATCGCTTGTCTAACACTTCCACATCCCTGGAAGTGCCCAAGTACAGGTTGGACGGGGCTTGGAGCAATCTGGGCTGGTGGGAGGTGTCCCTGTCCATGGCAGGGGGTGACACTGGATGGGCTTTGAGGTCCCTTCCATCCCAAAGCACCCCAGGATTCTGTGACCGGTTATTGCTGAGTGTATTGGTGGGTTTGGCACGTGGATCCCCCCTGTGACACTCCCTGGAGCCCAAGCAGTGACAGCAAAGAGGTCCAACACCTCTCTCTGACACCAGACACCTCATTTCAAGACTTTCTGAGGAAGCACATTTTTCACAGAAAAGCAGTTGTTGTTTTGGTTTGGTGTTTCAGCAAATCAGACATTTCTATGATTGAAAGGAGAGGTTTAAACCTCGCAGGTTTTGTTGAAGTCAAAGGAAACACAAAGCACATGGAGATTTGCCCTGAGTGATGCTGTGAGAAGGCAGTGGCTGTCTTGGGGCAGCTCAGCCTGGGAGGAGCTCTCAGGGCTGGCAGTGTGTTCACCCGAGGGTGAAAATACACCCCAAAACTGCCCCCACACCCCAAAATTTCCCCCACACCTTCCCCACCACACCTCAGCCCTGGGGGATGGGGATCCTGCCACGGCCCCCCAGCAAAAATTGCCACGACAGCCTCACCCACCTGTCATGAGACTGGAAAAAACAACACAAGAGAAAGAGAGAAGGAAGGAAGGAAAGAGGCAAAGATAGAGAAGGGCTTCTTTTTATTTGCCTTCTGCTCTCTGAGTCACAACTTTCGGTTTTACTCCCCGACCGCAGAGTCTCAAACTTGTTGTGAAAAAGCCCCGTGGAGTGAAGATTTGCTTCGGGCCGTGGCTCTTGGGCTGAGCCTTTAAATCCCTGGGGCAGGGCGAGATCGAGCTGTGTCAGGGCATCTCTGCACCCAAACCACGCTCAGCTCTTCTCCCACTTCCCCTCTTTGAAAGCAGCCTCGTCTTTCCCCACCACACTGTAGGTGAATCATCTCTTTTCGGCCCCTGCACCCCTCGGAGTTTGACTAATCTCTGCTTTCTGCTTCATTTCAAGAGATGTGAGCTGTGTCCCCACAAGGACGGAGCCCTGAAACGCACCGACAACGGCGGTGAGTAGCTCTGCCCAGCCAGGGTTGGGATGTCCTGGCTGCCAAATCAGCCTCCAGGGAGCAAGGAAACCCTCTGCCTTTTCCTCAGAAACCTCATTTCCTGAAGCCTCCATGGTGAGAGGTGCCCCTTGGCCAGGGGATCTCCCTGAGCTCGGGCTGGCGTTGAAGCACAGCCCTGAAATGTGCAATTTTGGGGTTTTATCCCTCACGCTTTGCAACCTGCAGCGTGGAATTGCTGAGTTATTTGCAAAGGAACCCCCAAATTAACCCCCTCATCCCCATGTCCCCATCCCTGAGAGGGGACCAGGATGCAGGAAAGGTGTTTTTCTGTGTAGGATTTACCTGCTCATCCTTGATGCTCCTCAGGCTCAGGTGCTGGGGAATCTGATTTCAGTGGACAGTCTGTAGGTCTCGATGCCCCTGGCTCTGTAACCAAACCTAATTGTTCTCAAAACCTTATTTTTCAGGAAGGTTTCTGTACCCACCTGGCACTTACAGAGTGCAATTGGGCAGGGAGGTCTTTGTTCTGATAAGTCCCATGTTTAGAGGGTGCTAAGTCCAGGATATTTTGTGGAAACATCCTCTGGAGCTGGTTATCAATGCCAAGAGCCCTAATGCAGGAGCACAAGTATCATGTTGGGGCACTGTTTTATAATAATATAACGTCTTCTTCCTAATATATCATCATGTGGTGTGGCCAGGTCTGTTCCAGACAGGCCCAGGGACTGTTTCACCCTGTCCCTGTGCAGAGTTCCACGTCCCAAGGACTGACAGTGCTGGATGATCCTGCAGTTTGGTTCCCCCTGCCTGGATGAATCCATTCCAATTCTTCCTAAATCCTCCCAGTGCAGAGCCCACACTGGTTTGGATCAGCCCCCAAACATCCTGACCTTCAAACTGCCTCATTTCTGTCCTGACCATGGAATTTCGACTTCTACATGTTGATTTGGTGGATTTAGATGTTAATCTAAGTTGGCTTGCTGGAAAGCTGCCTCCTTTCCCCGTTGATAAGATCCCATAAAGGGAGCTTTGTTCCCAGGGCACGTCCAACCTGTCCCTTCAGCATCATTTACTGCTTGGATGCTTTCCCTGGGTTTGTCTCCAGCTCTGGCCCTCAAGTCCTCAGGGGGTGCTTTTAAGAACAACGAGTGCTGTGCTTGTCTTTCCCCAAAGAAATCTGCCTTCTTAGTTACCCTGGGGGTGGTATCTGTCTATCTTTCACCCACTGAGGATTTGATGCCTCACCAAGTTACAACAAGCACATTTCAAATCTAACATCTCCCTTGGCTGGGTTGGCTGGGATCCTGCACTCCCTTCCTCCTTTCCCTCCCGTGTCTGTGGGGGTTGGAGGCTCTTTTGGGATGCCCTTGGTGACTCTCCACTGCCCCCTTTGCTCCCTCAGGCTGGGCCCATGTGGTGTGTGCCCTGTACATCCCAGAGGTGCAGTTTGCCAACGTGCTCACCATGGAGCCCATCGTCCTCCAGTACGTCCCCCACGACCGCTTCAACAAGGTGAGACCCTCCCACCTCGGCTCTGGGGGTCCATCTGATCCCACCAACGCTGCTGCCCAGGTTATTTGAGTTTCCAGGTGCTCAGAATCCCTTAAAATATCTGACAAAGTAAATCCCTCCTTGCTCCTCCGTGTCTCTCTTCTCCAAATCCCTGCAACTGGAGGAATGTCTTGACTGAGCCACTTGAGCCCTGGGGTTGGGTGTTGGTTCCCCCACATTTTGATCTGACTTTTTTGGGGAGAAAAGGAAGATGTTTCGTGTGTTTCACTGAGAAATAACCCAGAGTTGTCACAGGAGGGAGACAACCTGCTCCAGTGCAAGGTGTCCCTGCTCATGGCAGGGTGTGGAGGGAGGTGACCTTGGAGGTCCCAAACCACGATCCCATGGGATGTCTGGACACAGTTATGAGTCCCTGGAGGTTTTGCCTCCTGGTTAACAGCACTTTTCCTGTCTGTTTGGGTTGTTTTTTCCAGACCTGCTACATCTGTGAGGAGCAGGGCCGGGAGAGCAAAGCTGCCTCTGGAGCCTGCATGGCCTGCAATCGCCACGGCTGCCGGCAAGCGTTCCATGTCACCTGGTGAGTCCCTGGGCTTTGGCAGGTCCCCGTGGCTCTGAGGCCACCCCAGCTGGGGGCTGGGGGCAGCTGGGACCGTCCCTGGGCTGCTCTGGGGCCTGAGGTTTCTCCTCCCTGCTTTGGAGAGGGGAGGATCCCCAGGAAGGTTGAGGTTCCTCCAGGGAGCTTTCCCTGCTGAGCTTGGGGATTTCCCTCACACCATGAGGAATCCAAGAAGGGAGGAGCTGAGTCACAAGGCAGGAATGTTCCTTCTCCAGCAGAGCACATGCAGGAGTATCCTGTCATCTACACGAGGTGGTTTTAAAGGTTGATATCCTCAAGTACCCTCAGAGCCTGGAAACAACATTCCCTCTCAGCAGAACAGGGAGATTCCCAGCTTTGCATGGATTCCTTTGCTCCTGGGGTGTTTGTTGGAATTATTACTGATCTCCCAGGTCTCCCTTAAAAAAAACCCCAAAACTGCAACAGAAACTGGCAGAAAACTATTGACAATTTCCAAGATCTTCACATGACTTAAACCAGACTAGAATTTTTCCCCCACTCTTGCCAAGCAGAGCAGGGAACTTCCATTCCCTGCCTGGGGATCCTGCATGATTCTCTGCCCTTTGGGGATGTGGCTGCACAATTTCCCTCCTCCTCCTGCTGACTGCCTGTGTTTCAGTGCACAGATGGCTGGGCTCCTGTGTGAGGAGGAAGTCCTAGAAGTCGACAATGTCAAATACTGTGGCTACTGCAAGTACCACTTCAATAAAATGGTGAGTTTCCTCCTCTCTGCAATGGAGTTTAATTTTTTTGTCACATAAAAGGCGTTGGCTTCATCTTCGATTTGGGTCTGTGCTCAGAGCAATGAGAAATGCCAAGAAAACATAACCAAGGTTGCAGCCAGCTTCCCTTTTCAGCCATTCACTCTGAGTTACTTCGTAATTGAGATTAATTAATGTTTTTGCATTTCTGGAGCGTCTTTACACCCGTTTGCAAAACTGGGGCTCGAATCACTGGAATTCTTCCTGTCTGTTTGGGCTTCCCTGCCCCACTCTGTGTCCCCAGAAAGGAGAGGAGCAGTGAGGTTTGGTATCCAGGGGTTTGGTACTCCAGGGATTTAGGGGGACAGCTCAGGCTCCCCGAGCACCAGGGGAACACAGAACAGCCAGAGCTTCTTCCTGAGGGCACAGCCAGCCCAGGAGACATGTGGAGTCATTCACATTTTGAGAGATATTTGGGCCTTCCTTGGGCAAGGGTTGTTGTCCTTGAGCCACTGAGGATTTGGGGAGCTGGATCTCCTAAATCAGTTTGTAATCCCTCTGTGGGATCCCTGTGTCAGGAGCCAGGCTGGGTGTGCCCCTGCACGTGGGACACAAACCTTTTACTGCAACTCTGCTGATCCAACCAGTGAAATGTGGCCTCAATAACACCATTCCCTCTCTCTTTTCCCCCTGCACCTCCTCTCCTTGCCCACTTCCCTCAGAAGACCTCGAGGCACTCTGGAAGCAGCTCCTTCATCGCGGGGAGGAGGAGTCGCTCCACGTCCCCTGCCCAGGAGAAACACGTGTCCCACCACGACAGGCCAAAGAAGGTGAGATCCACGTGGGCTCTGGGAGCCCAGGGGGGCACAGCCACGGGCCAAGGAGGGGGTTTAGACACAGCAGCTCCAGAACTGGAGGTCGTTGTCCTTAGATGCCACAGTCTCAAGTTTTAAAGGGCAAAATACACTGATTAGTGGTCAGCAGGTTAATTGTAGGCAGGGACAATAAGTAATATAAACTAGAGAGTGTTTTCTTAGTCAGATTAACCAACCACAGGGTTCAAGTCCACCTGTGAAAATCAGTTTATCTTCATTAAACAGTGATTTGGGGGGGCATTGCGTGCCAGACCTGACTGGGACAGGAGTTATTTCACTCTGCTGGTTAAGGTGTGCTCCTAAAAACTGCTGCAGGGTCCCAGGGCATGTTAAGAGCACACCAAGGTTCATAATTAACCATCTGCCCCACGTGACAAATGCTCATATTTCAGGGGAAAGCAGCAGTGAATGTGGAAGGCAGAACCACAGCAGGTTCTGACAGGGGAGCAGGGGCTGGACCCAAAGAAACAAGGAGGCCAGAGGATCGTGTGTAGCTGTTATTTATGACAATAAATAGCCCTAAAAGGCAGGGTATGTGGGGTTTTTGGGGATTCAGGTTCTAAGGCAAGTGGCAGCAGAATAAAGAATCTTTTCTGCCCCTTGGTGGGTACGAATTTTGTGATATGAGGAATCCACCCCCCTGTGCTGTCACCCGCAGTCTGAGGCACTGGGGCAGGGTCTGGAGCAGAAATGGGTTATACAGGGACACTCTCAGTGTGGTCAGAGAGTTTTTAAGGCTTTATAGGGTTTTTTTTTGGCAGAAGTCATAGAATGGTTTAGGTTGGAAGGGACATTAAAGCTCATCACATTCCCCTGCCATGATCAGGGACACCTTCC
>WBMV01008282.1:134533-155638 GCA_013396655.1 Campylorhamphus procurvoides | reverse complement strand
CCAAGCAGAGCAGGGAACTTCCATTCCCTGCCTGGGGATCCTGCATGATTCTCTGCCCTTTGGGGATGTGGCTGCACAATTTCCCTCCTCCTCCTGCTGACTGCCTGTGTTTCAGTGCACAGATGGCTGGGCTCCTGTGTGAGGAGGAAGTCCTAGAAGTCGACAATGTCAAATACTGTGGCTACTGCAAGTACCACTTCAATAAAATGGTGAGTTTCCTCCTCTCTGCAATGGAGTTTAATTTTTTTGTCACATAAAAGGCGTTGGCTTCATCTTCCATTTGGGTCTGTGCTCAGAGCAGTGGGAAATGCCAAGAAAACATAACCAAGGTTGCAGCCAGCTTCCCTTTTCAGCCATTCACTCTGAGTTACTTCGTAATTGAGATTAATTAATGTTTTTGCATTTCTGGAGCGTCTTTAAACCCATTTGCAAAACTGGGGCTTGAATCACTGGAATTCTTCCCATCTGTTTGGGCTTCCCTGCCCCACTCTGTGTCCCCAGAAAGGAGAGGAGCTGGGAGGTTTGGTATCCAGGGGTTTGGTGCTCCAGGGATTTAGGGGGACAGCTCAGGCTCCCCGAGCACCAGGGGAACACAGAACAGCCAGAGCTTCTTCCTGAGGGCACAGCCAGCCCAGGAGACATATGGAGTCATTCACATTTTGAGGGATATCTGGGCCTTTCCTGGGCAAGGGTTGTCCTTGGGCCACTGAGGATTTGGGGAGCTGGATCTCCTAAATCAGTTTGTAACCCCACGGTGGGATCCCTGTGGCAGGAGCCAGGCTGGGTGTGCCCCTGCACGTGGGACACAGACCTTTTACTGCAACTCTGCTGATCCAGCCAGTGAAACGTGGCCTCAATAACACCATTCCCTCTCTCTTTTCCCCCTGCACCTCCTCTCCTTGCCCACTTCCCTCAGAAGACCTCGAGGCACTCTGGAAGCAGCTCCTTCATCGCGGGGAGGAGGAGTCGCTCCACGTCCCCTGCCCAGGAGAAACACGTGTCCCACCACGACAGGCCAAAGAAGGTGAGATCCACGTGGGCTCTGGGAGCCCAGGGGGGCACAGCCACGGGCCAAGGAGGGGGTTTAGACACAGCAGCTCCAGAACTGGAGGTCGTTGTCCTCAGATGCCACAGTCTCAAGTTTTAAAGGGCAAAATACACTGATTAGTGGTCAGCAGGTTAATTGTAGGCAGGGACAATAAGTAGTATAAACTAGAGAGTGTTTTGTTAGTCAGATTAACCAACCCCAGGGTTCAAGTCCACCTGTGAAAATCAGTTTATCTTCATTAAACAGTGATTTGGGGGGGCATTGCGTGCCAGACCTGACTGGGACAGGAGTTATTTCACTCTGCTGGTTAAGGTGTGCTCCTAAAAACTGCTGCAGGGTCCCAGGGCATGTTAAGAGCACACCAAGGTTCATAATTAACCATCTGCCCCGAGTGACAAACGCTCATATTTCAGGGGAAAGCAGCAGTGAATGTGGAAGGCAGAACCACAGNAGAACTGCAGCAGGTTCTGACAGGGGAGCAGGGCTGGACCAAAAGAAACAAGGAGGCCGGAGGATTGTGTGTATCTGTTATTTATCACAATAAATAGCCTTAAAAGGCAGGACATGTGGGGTTTTGGGGATTCAGGTCCTAAGGCAAGTGGCAGCAGAATAAAGAATCTTTTCTGCCCCTTGGTGGGTACGAATTTTGTGATATGAGGAATCCACCCCCCTGTGCTGTCACCCGCAGTCTGAGGCACTGGGGCAGGGTCTGGAGCAGAAATGGGTTATACAGGGACACTCTCAGTGTGGTCAGAGAGTTTTTAAGGCTTTATAGGGTTTTTTTTTGGCAGAAGTCATAGAATGGTTTAGGTTGGAAGGGACATTAAAGCTCATCACATTCCCCTGCCATGATCAGGGACACCTTCCAATATCCCTGGTTGCTCCAACCTGGCCTTGGGCACTTCCAGGGATCCAGGGGCAGCCACAGCTTCTCTGCCCAACCTGTGCCAGGGCCTGCCCACCCTCCCAGGGAGGGATTCCTTCCCAATATCCCATCTAAAACTCCCCTCCTTCAGCTCAAGGCCATTCCCCCTTGTCCTGTCACCCCAGGCTGTTGTCCACAGTCCTTTTCCAGCTCTCCTGGAGCCCTTTAGGTACTGGCAGGTGCTGTAAGCTCTCCCCAAATCTTTCTCTTTTACCAAACAGCCTCTGGCTATACTCTGTCCTGGTCAAAAGCCAACTGCAAGGTGTACAAACCCAGCTGACAACACCCCTGTGAATCTCAGCAGGAACCTTTTCATTCTGCCTGTTTACCCTTCTGGATTTGTTTTTGTCCCGTTGCACTGGGCACCCTCACGGAGTGTAAATCATCTGGAGAGGGAATGACAGTGACCCACATCCAAAAGCAGCTCCATGACTCTCCAGTGGGTTATGTGGCTTAATCCTGATGGATTCCAGCCCAGCCTCCAGAGGCCAAGGGCATCCAGGCTTGCAAAGGCAGCGTGGCCACCCTTTAATGTGACTGACACCAGCCTGGCGTGCCCAGCTGAGAGCCCATAAATTCTGTGGGCAGGAAAGACAACTCTGTCTTTATTTACAGAGGTTATCCCACAACATCCAGCTTGAAACGCTGCCCACCCCGGCCAGGAGGAGCTGGGAAATGTGCCCAACCCATACCTGATGCATGGGCAAACAAGGAAACCTCAGTGCCAAAGTGGTGCTGACACTGAGTCAGGAAATATCCACGGGCAGTGTTTACTCCTCCTGTGTGTTCAGCTGCTGGGAGAGGAGGAGGAGGAGGGAGGGAGGGAGGAAGAGCATCTGTGCCCCGGCCAGGGAACGCTTGGCACAAGGTGCTGGGCTGGACTGGAACAGGTTATTTTTAGCCAGCAATCCCAGGGAAGGGGGGGAAAGGGCAGGATCAGGGTGATTGATGGGGGTTTGGAAGGCTCAGGCGGAATTACCAGCGACAGCCCGGGCACGTCCAGGGCTGGGGCTGCTCGGGGTGCTGTGTCTGCACAGCCACGGGCCTGGCAGGTACAGCAGGGGCTGCTCCCACATCTGCTTGGAAAGCAGGTCAGCGCCAGGGGGAGAGCGAAAGAGGGAGGAATTGGGGTTATTTATAGGCTCCCGGTGGTGCTTGGCACTATTGTTAGCTCTGGGTTCCTCCCAAACATGCGGGGACTCCGTCTCGAGGGCTTGGAGTTTGTGGAGGCAGCACATCCCATGCAGGCAGCACATCCCATGGGGACAGCACATCCCATGGGGACAGCACATCCCATGCAGGCAGCACATCCCATGCAGGCAGCACATCCCATGGGGACAGCACATCCCATGGAGGCAGCACATCCCATGCAGGCAGCACATCCCATGCAGGCAGCACATCCCATGGGGACAGCACATCCCATGGGGACAGCACATCCATGGAGGCAGCACATCCCATGCAGGCAGCACATCCCATGCAGGCAGCACATCCATGCAGGCAGCACATCCAGGGAGGCCCCTTCCAGGCTGGGATCTCCTGGCACAGCCTCAGCCAAGTGCAGAATCAGCTCCTTCCACTCGAGGAGGGGCAGTGTGCCTGGGAAGGGGCCCGGGAGGAAGGCACTCTCAGCTCCCAGGGGTGCCCAGGGAAGTTTTGGGGAGCAGGAGGGAGGTCTGGGAGTGTGGCAGGGAGAGGACACACCTTTTTGGGGGGCACCCGGAGCGGGGACAGAGCCAGCCCTTCCCACAGGGGCTCGGAGTACGTGACCAGCCGTGCATGAGCTAATTGCACGTGTTCTCCTGGAACTGGGAGTGCTCCTGGAGCAGAGCAGCTTTTCCCTGAGCCTGTCCAGCTGTTCCAGCTGTGCAGCTGCCCAGGCACCTCCTCCCAGAGCCATGGGCGGTGTGGGGGCCGGGCAGTGCCCAGCAGGGAGGGCAGCAGGTGCCCCTGGAGCAGCCAGAGCCTGGCACCCCCATCCCACAGCAGGGCTCTTTGCTGAGGCTTCGCAGGGGAAAACTCAGAGTTAATGGCCGAGGGGCTCAGGGTTTATCCAGGGGCTTTGGTGAGATGGCAAAGACTCGGGATTTGGATTCCTAAGCCCTGCTGTAAATTCAGGGTTTGTGAAGAGTCTTGTTCTCAGAGGAACAAGGGACAATTGTGACACGGGGCTGCACGTTGGCGTCACATCCCCCCCCTCTTGCAGCATTTCCCAAGCATTTCCTTCTGTGCTGTCCTGAAAGTGGGAGAGCTCCAGGCTTTGGGTTTCCCTCAGAACATGCCAGGCCTTATTTTCTTGATTTCTCTGGGTCTGGTATTGCAGTGTGTGTGTGTGCTCTGCCCTGTGGGAGCCTTTGCAGGGTTGGTTTGTTTAAAAAAAGAAAGCCTTAAAAAAGAAAGGAAGGAAACAATAGTTAAATACCAAGAAAACGCTGGATGACGCATGGGGGAGGAATGAAGGACAGATGTTCTGTCACCTCTGCCACATGCCTGGAATGAAATTTGTCCCTCCAGGAGCAGACAGGAGCACGGGCACTGCTCCATTTTTTGGCATATTCCCCATGGAGGGAGACACTTGTCCTGTGTTATCCCTAGGGAACACCTGAAATCCATAAGTAAAAACAATCAGCTTATAACTGGGATGTGAAACGTTGTTGTGAGATGAAAAGTCCATGTCCAGGGACACAGGAAAAGGCAGACACTTACAGAATCATGGACTGGTTTGGGTTGGAAGGGTCCTTAAAGCTCTTCCAGTCCCAACACTTTCCACTATCCCAGGTTGCTCCAGCAGATCCTGCCCCCCCTCCACCATTCCCTGGCTGGACCTGATGCCAGGGGAGGAGACAAGCTCAGGCTCCAGCCTGACAGATTTACCACGCTGGGGAAGCTCTGCTGGGCTCACATCTCCTCCCAGTGAGTCTGGGAGGGGCTGCTGACAGAGATCTGCCCTGGAATTCTCTGTCCACACAGACACCAAAGGGCAAAGGGACATTTTTTCCCAGTGGGATGCAGCAGGTGGCTGCTTGCATGGATTTTTTGGGCAGGAGTTGAGCTAATCCTGCTCTGGCTGTAGCAGAGCATCCCTTGTGCCAGAGCATCCCCGACTGGCTCTGCCACCTCTCATCCTGTGGGTGTTTAAGCACCCCCAGCGAGCCCCTCCCTGGGCAGGGGTGCAGTGATGATTTGGGAGCACCCAAAGCCCAGTGAGGGCTGACTTTGTGTCCCCCTGGAAAACTCTCCACGCTTGGAGGGTGTTTAAGGCAAAGCCACAAAATCCTTGGCACGGCCCCAGTGACAGTGAGGTCACAGGGACAACCTTCATGTCCCTCTATGCAGCGCTGCCTTCCTCCTCACTGCTGCTGCCATGGCTGCAGCCTCCTCCTCCTCCTCCTCCTCCTCCTCCTGCGGGTGTGGGAGTTCAGAGAGCCTGGGAAAGAAGGAGGGAGGGAGCTGAGCCCACTTGGCTCTTCCCAGCTCCCGGCTCTTCCCTCCCTCCTTCCTCTGCCCAATCTCCTTTTAATGCTCCAATTGCTGGTGTCCTGCAGATGAGCACGGGGGGCTCAGGGAAGGGGAGCCGGAGGTGCAGGAGCAGCTCCCAACCCTTTTTGGCAGCGGGAGATCCCTTTTGGTTCCTCCAGCTCTGGGGAGCTCCAGGGGGGTTTGTGTCCCCGTCACGCCCCCTGCCCTGCTCCGTGCCCACATGCCAAGCCCCAGCTGCTCAGTCCTGCATGGGCAGAGCTTGTTCTCCATGAGGTTTGGAGCTGGGGGCAGCTCCCCAGTCCCTGCAGACCGTGGCTCTTCTGCAAGGTAGGGCTGGGCTGGCCAAGGTGGGGCTGGGGGTGTTGGAAGGTTTCCCATTCTCTCCTTCCTCCTCCTCCTCCTCCTCTTTCTTCTTCCCTGATCCATCACACAGCCAGGCAGGTCAGGCTCTTACCAGGGGTTGTGTTGTCCATAAAGCTCCCTGGAAGGTGCCAGGAAGACAAAGCTGGGCACAGCCAGGTGGGCAAGGGACGTGGCAGAGGAACGAGAGCTGTTCCCCCTCTCGCCCTGCCCTGCCCACCCTGTGGCTCTGGCAGGAAACATTTGGAGTTTTCTGGTTCCTGGAGAGAAGCCACGGCTTTGAAAGCCTCTGGTGCAAGTTGGGGAACACCCAGGGTTGTCAGAGAGCCCAGGAGGGACTGAGCACCCCAAATTCCAGTGCTGGGGTCACATCACCTTCCCACCAGTGCCGTGGTCTGGGGGCAGCCCAGCCCACCCATGGGGTGTCCATGGGTTAACAGGATTGCTTGTCCTGCCTGATTGAACACAGGGCACTGCATTTCTCCACTAAGAATGAAGAATTTGTTGGATTCTGCTGCCTTTTGAGCACCCAAAAGCGTCAGAGATGAATTGGGGGGTGGGACACGGGCGCTCCTGGGCAGTGGGCACCCAGAGTGGGCAAAGCTGGAGCTCAGAGAGCTCCTGGGTGCCCAATTTTGGGGCTTCTGAGCAGAAATGACATGGAGAGCCTGAGGAGGACGAGGTGTGGAAGGGGAGAGGTGTTTGGGGAGCACAAAGTGTGCCTGGGGAGCACAAGGTGTGCCTGGGAAGCTGTGGTGGCTCTGCTTTAGGGCAGCCCTGGGGGCAGAGCACGGAGCTTGGGCTGGAGGGGGTGAGTTTGGTGGTGAAACTGGGATGGGGAGGTTTGTGCTTCTCTGTGGTGACAGTCAGGACATTTCTGCCTGTCCCCATACATGTGTGTGGGTTCCCTGTCAGCCCCCAGGGCGCTTTGGCTCTGCCTTGGCTCCTCCTGACCACGGGATGTGACATTGAATCACCCAGTGCATCCTGCTCCTCCTCCTGCAGCTTCCTCATGGAAACCCAGCTGGGATCCAGGGGCTGAAAAGGAGAGAATAAGCTCTGTGCTATTCAGAAAGTTTCATGTTTGTGCAGTTCTTTGGCAAAAGGTGCTCTAATGAGGTGTCTGGCTGCTGGTTTCCATTCCTGGCTTGCCTGAGTGGCACTGGCAGCACCTGCAAGGAGGTGAATGTGTGTCCACGTGATCCCTGACTCTCTGGCTCAATTTCTGGATGGTTTTCTGTGAAACAGCAGCCAATTCTCTCCTCCTGCACGCCCTGCTTTCCCCATTTGTAAAAGGAGATGGAGATATTAAAAACTCTTGCTGCACCAGGAGCCCTGATGTGCACGTGGTGTGTGAGGAGCTGCTTAATGAGCTGGGCCACAGATTTCCCATCTTCCTGCCCCAGAAAACCCAGGGGACTTGGAGTTTAGAGCATGAGAAGCCCCCAAGTATTTGAAACATTATGAGATTTAGTAAAGATTTCATTTAAATTTGTCTTTCAGCGCTGAGTCTGTAGAGATCACATTTTTCAAGCTTTTCTTGTTCACTGCCAAGGCTGGAAATGTGTATTGAAAAAGGGAGGGGAAAAAAAAAGAAAATAGAGATTCTTGTGAATATTTTAGCTCTAGCAACAGAGGCTTTAACAGATCCTCCAAATGGCAGGAGTTCTGTGATAGGATGATGGGTATTGGCAGTACTGGTTGGGCACTCAGCAAGAGCTGGGAAGTTCCAGGCTGGATTTGCCTCCTTTTTTTAAATTTAACCCTTTAAATTTAATCACAGGTCCCTTCCTGCTCCAAAATTCAGCCAAAGCCCCACGAAGTGCTGAGTTCTGGAGCCCTTTGGCCTCCTTTCACACCTCGCTTCTCCAGCACTCACCTCCTGCCCCATCTCTCTTCCTGCCCCTTTTCCCCCTCTTGATTCCTAAGCTGATTATCCCCCTCTCCTCTCTCCTTATCCCCTCTCCCTGGAGAGGCAGGGAATTTTGATGGGACTCTTCTGAACACACCTTCAGCCTCCACAATAAACCACCCATGCCAGGCTAATGCACCAAAACAGTTGGTTCTTCCCCCCGCCCCGAAATATCTGGGAGACAAGAGGATGGATTTTTCCTGCCCTGGATTTTTCCTCAGTTTGCAATTTGAAGAATCCCACATTTCTGGTGGGTTTTAGTGGGAGAATAAAACAGGATGAATAAACCAAACTCCAAAGCCTGTGTGGTGTCAGCAGGGACAGACCCAGAGCAGCTGTTGGGAGGGGACATGTGGGGATCTCTGGGTTGGATTCTGAGGTCCCCACTGGCTGATCCCTTTCCCTGTGCACGTGCTGGAATCGAGTTCTCCCTTTTTGTGGACAGGGTGGGTTTGGGAAGCCCTGGAAGGAAGCAGAGGGAGGGCAAAGGGGCACAGAGTCCCTTTGGGGAAACGGCAAGAGGAAAGCTCAGGTTTCTTGAAATCAGCCAGGGCTTGTTAAGTCCTTCCCTATCATCTTACCATGAAGTGATTTGGGGCTTCTGTTGATATTCTGCTCTCCAGATGTTGGTGCAGCTGGGGCAGAGATAGCAGGATGCTCCCAGCCAGAAGCTGGGATGGGGGGAAGGGGTGCTGGGCTCGTGTGCATGGGTGGAGAAGGAAAGAGGGATAAGGATGTATGGTTGTAAATCCAGCCCTACACACCCTCCTGTCTCTTCCCTTACAACTGTTCTCCTCAGCAGAGGGAAAGTTCCCCTTGCAGTGCTCTCTGATTTCTTTTGCAGAGTCGAAAGGACAAAGAAAGACCGAAACAGAAGCACAAAAAGCGGCCGGAGTCGCCCAGCAGCCTCCCCCCCGCCCCGGTGCCCGTCCCCACGGACAAGGTACAGCCCCTGGGCACGAGAGGGTGGGCAGGGAGGGGGGCACAACCATCCTGGCAGCGACAGGATGGGCAGGGCAGCCTCTGGTCCAGTAATTTTGACTCCTGACCCACCACATTGCCACTCTCTGCTCCTGCCTTCCCCCTCGATGCCCACCCTGGGAACTGGACAGGGCAGCTCTCCTGGTGTCTGTCAGCACTGAGGGCACAATCAGGGGCACAACTCCCCAGGGATGCAGCTGGCAGTGCCAGCCTGGCTGGCAGCAGGGGTGCACACACATTTGAAGCTCCCACAGAATAGATAAATATCCAGGGTTTGGCTTCTGCTGCTGCTGCCATGTTGTGGACAGCCCAGGCAGGTGGGAAAGCAAGGCAGGGCCTGGGGAGAGGGGGTTGTTATCCTTTATTAGACTTACATGTTGTAGTTATCCTTTCTTATTGCCTTAATATCCTTCATTAGGGGGGAAAAAAGGACAATCTTGGAAGAATATAAGCTCTTCTTGGAAGAACATAAGTGCTTAATAGAGGCAGCTTTCCTGTTAAGCAATGGGACCTTGGGTTCTTGGTTTCTGCATTTCAGGAAAGTTCAGGCAGAGGGACACAGTGAGGGGCCTGTTTTGCTCCTGAGGTGGAGGGAGAATCCAGTTCCCTTCTGGGAACTTCCCTTTGTCTTCTCCATGGCCAGGGTGTGAGTGTATCCCTGGGATTCACTGCTGCTGCCATGGACTCTCCCATGGCTGTAAATCAGGGCAGACCTGGGGTTTCTGTAATTCCTGGCAGCCCCAAACCCTGTGGAGCAGCACAGGAACAGCTGGACTTGCCTTGGGATTGCACACAACGAGGAGAAGGCCAAGTTTGCAGTTGGTCAGGGTCAGGGAACCAGTGGGGTGACTCCAGTCCCTTTGGAGCTGAACTCTGGAGTGGGAATGTCCATGAATGCAGCTCCTTAGCAGGGCTGTTTGGTGGGAAGGAGAAGGGTGAGGGCCAGGCTCCTGCTGGCACAAATAAACTGCTCCCAGGAATGGCCCTTTGGGCACAGAAATGCTGCTTGGAGAGCCTTGGGTGCCCTGGCCATGGCAGGACTGGCTGGTGGAAGGGACAATGCCCAGGCTGGCAGTGCCTGGCTGTGTGGGCAGCACTGCAGGGCCAGGCTGGGAGGTGACAGCACTGGGGATTTGGGCTGGAGAGGATTTGTTCTGTTCTCTGGGAGGCCAAGGAGGAGGTGCAGGTCAGAGCTGCCTCGGCAAAGCTCCACTCCTGATTTCCCTGTTTGAAACAAAGCCTGGTTTCCCGTGGGGGTGTGAGGGCAGCTCAGCTCTGGTGCTGGGAGCAGCAGATTCACCCAGGTTAACGGAGCTGACAGGACCTGATGGCCTGAGAAGATTATTTTCCAGCTGAGCTGAAACCCAAACCTGCCTTTGGCCAGCCAGAGCAGCCACCAGACAATCACCCACTGTCTGCTCCAAGGCCCTGCCAGACCTTCATAAACACCAAGGGGAGGGTGTAATTCACTTTTACAGGCAGCTTTCAGCTCTTTGTAAGGTGAAAGTCAGGAGCTCCTGGTTGCTGTGGCTGTGCTGGAGCTGACAGGGCTTTAGTGTTTCCCCAGGGAGTCCCCATTAACCCTTGGAATTCCTCAGTGCATTTCTTTGTGCCTGGATGCCAAAGTTTTGCTCAAATTCCATCCCCAAAGGTAAAATAAAATAAACCCTTGAGGCACAGCAGTGCAGCTGGTCCAGACTGCCAGAGGGCAGGGTTAGGTGGGATTTTGGGAAGGAATTCTTCCCTGGGAGGGTGGGCAGACCCTGGCATGGGGTTCTCAGAGAAGCTCTGGCTGCCCCATCCCTGGAAGTGTCCAAGGACAAGGCTTGGAGCACCCTGGGCTGGTGGGAGGTTGTGGTTGGAACTGGATGGGCTTTAAGGTCCCTCCCAACCCACACCATTCCATGACTCTGTGAGGTGGGAAAGGCACAGAGATGGTGGGGTTGGTGACAGGAATTCCTGACCTCAACCAGCATGGAAAGGCTGATCCTCCCAGCTACTTCATCCCCCTGCCCTGCAGTTCCTCATGCACACCCTCCCTCCTTCCCCTCTCCAGCACTTTAATCCAGGGCAGAGCCTCTCCACGTTTCCCACACATCCCCAGCCCTGCTGTGTTCCATCAGTGCTTCCCTGAGGAGCCCAGCCCACCAGTCCTGAGCCAAAGGGATGCTCTGATCTCCCATAAATAAATGCCTGAATGAGGAGCTGGGGAGCCTCTCGGTGTCACAGAGAGGGCAGGGACAGCCCTGGGGACAGCAGGGCTGGGGGAGGACGTGTGTGCCCACCTGTGCTGGGCCATCCAGGTGCCTTCACCCACCTCTGCCACTCTGAGGCAGGAGATCCCCATCAGTCTGTCACCTCCAGCTGGGGCAGCAGGTTTGTAGGTGACATTTTTCACGTGGTTGCTTTAAATAGACCTTCGAGTGTGGCTTCTGCCTCATTGTGAAAGGGAGCTCTCCTTTCCTCCGTGGTTCCCTGGTGTTTTTACTGCCCTCACCCCCCTGTGCAGCACATGGAGAGTTGTTGGTTCTGCACACACACAGATTCCAACGCTGGAGAAAAGCTGATCCAGGGATTGAGACCCCTGTGTGTGCACAAGGCAAACAGCAGAGCTGCAGGATCCCCTTCCTCAGGGGGCTGGAGTGCAGCCCTCGTTACTGTAATTAATGTAATTAATGCTGGGGTTCTGGCAGCCCCCTCCCTCCCCTCCAATGCAGGCTGTGTTGTGCTTGGCAGCCCACGTGTGTCTTCTGGAAGGTTCTCCCACAGAACTTGCAGGGGCAGAGCTCGAGGCACAGAGAGGGGAAGGGTTTGCTGTGCTTCCAGTTTGTCTCCTTGCTCCTCCTGCAGTGCTTGGGCCCTTCCCCAAATTCAGGCTCTGGGGTGGCTGCAAGAAGGGTCCTTTGAGGGTGGGAGGGTCTGGAGGACCTACAGATCCATCAGCTGTGACCTGCTTGGAGAACAATATCTGGGATGGAGTTTGGCAGGAGGTGGGAAAATCCTGCCTTGAAATCTCTGGGGTCTCTCAGGGAGGTTCTGGAGGTCAGAGCAGCCCCACACACGAGCGTGTCCACACCCCACCTCCAGCTCAGCCCCCCTTCCCCTCTGTTTTTTGGCCTGAATTTTGCAATGAGGGTTTCTTTCCCAGCTCAGCTCTCCCCCCTTCCACCCTTCATTCATCCCTCCCTTGCCTCACTCCCCTCCCGACCCTCTGCATTGGGAACGTGTCTGCTCGTGTGGCTTCCCCCTGACCTCGTGCACCTTGTGCTGAGCTCCAAACCCCCAAATTTAGGGGAGGAGAATCCAGGGCCATCTCATTGCCGTGTCTCAGACCTTCCCACAGCCCCAGACTCCGCTCTCCTCTCCCTCCCCAGGCACATGTGGAAAGTCGGAAAGATTTTCATGCTCCCTCCGAGCTCATAAATCAAGGAGGTTTAATCTCCTACATCCAGGAGTCTGTGATGAGAAAATACAGAGTCCCCCTGCTCTCCCCCCGAATTTCCACCACTCCCTTCCTCCTGTCTTTCATATTCCCGGCACATCTGGTGCGTGTTACGCTGCCAGCTGTTGCATTGTGCCGAGCGATTAAACCATGTGGGAGGAACGGGAGAGATTTTTATCTGGGCATTCAGGAGGCTGCATGACAAGCCCCTTTTCCTGCAGGAAGAGCTCAGCTGGAGCCGGGGGTGTCACGAAGGGATTGTGTCTCTCCGTGCCTTCCTCCTAAGAAATAAAAAGGTGTTTTCACTAATGCCCAGCTGTTCCATTCTGGGCCGCAGCCATCACGTTAGAGCTCTATTTATAATTCTGATTGGTTGCAGTGATACCTAAAAGAAGTGATCTTTGAACACTTAGGCTTGGCTTTGAAGTGATTTGAAGGGGATGGTTTCAGATCCCGGCGTGAGCACCCCGGGGAATCTGGTTTTGGGTTCATTCCTCTCTGCCCCTGCTCGACTCCCACCCTTCTCCCTCTCCTCCCAAGCTCCTGGATTTCCCAGCATCTGGCCAGCCCCTTCATCCCCCTTGCTTCCCTGTCTGCTGCAGGCTTATGTGGGGTTTGGGGAGCATCTGTTGCTGCGTGGTCAGATGCTGCAGAAATATTTACTGCCCCAGGTCTGGGCTGGCTTTAGGGAGCCCAGGAAACTCCTGTGGCAGCACGAGGATGAGCAGGTTGCCCCAGGTGGAATGAGCACAGCACACCTGAGGGAGGAAGCTGAAATGTGTGTTTGAGTCACAGCCAAATTCCGAGTTTATTTGGGCTGAGCGGTGCTGTCTGTGCCCTGATTGAAGTGCCCTCTTTAATTTCCTGCACTTCCATGGGATGAGAGTAATCCCTGCTTGTACAAAGCCTGGTGCCACCAAGCAGCAAGAGAGGCAAACGTTGCTTTTCTCTCTTGGGTAACCCGACCTGAGCATCCCTTTGTGGGCAGAGGAGGCAATTATTGCTTTTAAGGGGAAATTGGTCGAAGGAGCCCCCGCTGTGGCCACATCTGGCCTGAGTGAGACCCCTGTGTGTCTGTTCCTTGCCCAGGGCTCCACCAGCCACCACGAGGGGAGCAAGGAGAGCTCGGAGGTGGGCAGGTCGGAGGTGAAGGGCAGGAAATCCTCGAGCCATGGCAGCAGCCACAAGGGGAAGAAGACGGGAAGTGGGAAAAGCTCAGTTGGTTTCAGCTCAGCTTCGTCCAGCGGGACCTTCCAGCCTGCAGGTAAGGGGTGAAGGAGGAAAGGAGAAGAAAGGAGGTTGGGATGAAGGAGAAGGAAGGGGAGAATGGTGTTGATGTTCTGCTTTGCCCCTCCCTGATATCTCTGTGTACAAAGAGCCCTGTTCACCTGCTGTGAACCTTTGCCCGTGGTGATTTCTAGGAACCCTTGAAGAGAAAGGGAAAAGTCTGGTTGCTCCTTGCTCCGTGCACAGAGGGAAGATGGGAGGCAGAGCAGTGTTCCAGCTGCCCTCCTGCACAGGCCTGCAAGGAAAACCAGCTCCAGATGTCTTTGTGGAGGGAGGAGGGAGGGGATTCTGTGCTCAGGCTCCCATCTGCTCTGACCTCGCTCGGTTCCTTTGGAGCCGTTGTCACATCCCATCCCCTGGGATGCTCCTGAGGGATGCAGGGATAGGGGGGATTTGGGACCTGGGGGGAGCAGACACAGCACAGGTGGGATGAACCTGCTGCTGAGCACCTTTGGTGCTTCCCAGAACGGATCCAAGGGCTGGGAGGTGACAGGGATGGCTCAGCTTGGCCACTTCACTGGCACAAAGGACCCGTGCTGTGCCCACGCTCCCGTTGCCTCGTGGGCTGAGCTCTGCCACCACCACCTTTTGCACCCCTGTCCCCCCTGTGCCCCCCAGGGACCTCGTGCAGCAGCTTGCAGTGCTCCCAGGACTTTGTGACATTCCCCAAGCTCGAGCAGGACGACGAGAAGTACCGCAAACCTGTGTCCTCCTCGTCCTCCTCCCACTGCTCGCCGCTCTACGAAGGGCAGAAGGGGGACATCTTTGAGCAGAAGGTGATCTTCTCCGGCTTTGGGTCCATCATGCGCTTCTCCACGTCGGCCGTGAGCCAGCAGAGGGGCCGGGACGCCTCCCCTGTGGACTACAAAGCCCCAAATGCCAGCAGTGGCCCCTCGGTGGGCACCAGTGGGACCAGTGGGAGCAGCAGCAGCCACAAGAGGATGCCGTCCCTCAGCATGGAGGAGGGGGAGATGCTGAAGGAGAAGAAGCACAAGGGGAGCAAGAAGAACAAGCACGGGCCTGGCAGGCCGAAGGGGGGGAAAAGCAAAGAGATTTTGGGGGCCCAGCTGGCTGGGTCCACCTCTACTTCCTCGTCTCCCTTCTCTGGGGGATCTCTCGTGAGCTCCGGCATCGGCAGCTCCTCCAGGTCCTTCAGCCACCCCGGGAACCTGCCCAGCCTCAGCATGGAGTCCCCTCTGCTGGGCTCAGGTATGTCCCCCCTGGGCTCCAGGTGTGCACAGATCCTTTTTTTCAGCACATTCACCTGGTGCCTGGACCTGTCTTGAGTTCAGTCCCATAAGGACCCACATCCAGGGTCCCTGTTCCACCCTGACCTTCATCCTAGGATCTCCTCTGGGTCAGCTTCCTTGGGGCAGGTCTGAGCTGGGGGGACCATCCCAAACCCTTTTGGCTCAAGGGCTGGAAAACCTCAGCCAGATCTCCAAAAAGAGGGACCTTCACAGGCCAAACCTGAGCGACCACAACCTGACCCCAAATTAGAGACTCTCCTAAGCGGTTCAAGTTTAACCCCTCGTCTGAAAACAAAACCTCTCATCCTGCTCTGACCACAGCCCTGTTCTTACAGCTGTTCCCAGTCTGAGCTCCCTTCCCTGGCCTGGCTGGGATGAGAACGGGGGCAGGAAGGGGTTAAGGCAGCAGCAGAGGAGGGGCTGCTGCTCAGGGCTGAGGTTTGACACTGTTCTGGCAGCAGAACTTGTCATCGGTCTATTGTGGGTTGTTTGCAGATGCTCCAATTTAGGTCAGCTTGCAGGGGGGAGGTGGGATTCTGTTGTGCTCGCCAGGAGCACGGGCTGCTCGTCTGGAGCAAAGGAGCGGCAGGAATCGAGGCAGCTTCCACCATCACAACCTCAGGCCAATTTTTATGGGGTTTTCTTGCCTCTCCCTGGAACAACAAAGGGATGTTTCAAAGAGGAGGAGGCTGCCAGGCCTCTGTGTTCCCCTATTCTGATTGTTCTCCCATTCTTCCCTTGTGGAGAGCTCTTGGCAGGGCTCCCCGGGCTCTGGGCACTGCCTCTGCTGCATTCCTGAGCCAAGGGAAGGCAGACGGGTCCCCTCCCTCTGCAGCAGCTCTCTCCTCTCTCCCTCTCCCTCATTTTTGTCCCCTGGGCATTCACGGAAGGGACAGGTGTGGGGGCTCTTGACCCATTTGGGCAGTGAGTCCATTCCCCCCTCCTGCCACTGCTTTCCCCTCGGGTGAGTCTCTCGCTGCTGGGATTTCCCTCTTGGATTGCATCTGGATGCACGGGGGAAGGGCTGGGAAAGGCTCTGATTCCCTTGGATAGAGGGAATGTGGGCTGAGACCCCCCTCACTGGTGTCCCTGAGACCCAACCCTGCTGAAAACCAGGCTGTGGAAGGGGCAGGAGGGAAGCGTGGCTGTCTAACCCTTCTCCTCCCCCGGCAGGGATCTACACGAGTAACAAGGACCCCATTTCTCACGGGGGAGGGGTGCTCCGGGCTGTGTGCAGCACCCCCCTCTCCTCCAGCCTCCTGGCACACCAGGGCACCTCGTCCCTCCCGCAGCTCAACCGCTCCCCCTTCGCCAGCACCATCCCTGCCTCCTCCTCCTCCGTCTCCACCACCCAGGTAAGACCCTCAGGATTTACTTTGGGAAGCTCTTGGGCAGAGCAGGGCATGGAGGAGCTGCTTTTCCACCCGGGAATAGCTGCTCTTCCCACGGTTTGGAGGGGAGATGCTTCCCTGGGAGGCACTAGAAAGGTTGAGGTGGTTTTTTGGTGTGTCCCTGTTTGGGTTTGGGAGGAATTGGAGCCTAAAAGGACAGGTGGTTTCCCATCTCCTGGGATATTCCCATTGCTCTGGTGGCTGGGCCCTGTGCTGGATCCCCCAGTGCAGCACAGACACCTGCAGGGAGGGCTGTGCCAGGACATGGAGAGGGAGCTCCCTGAGAGGGGTTTTACAGGCAGGGCAGAGCTGGCTTTGCAGTGTTAACACAACTCACTCAGACTCTTGGCTCTGAGGCAGAGCTGGGAAGATTTCAACTGTCTAGTGAGACTTCCAAGGAGATATTTTTAACACTCTCTCAGGGTTGGAGTTGGGAAGAGAAGGAATAATGAAGTTATTTTCCTCTTGTGCTTTTAAGAAGTCATTTCCCTAAGCCATGTCCACCCCCACCTCCTTGTTTTCCCTGTAGGTGTTCTCCCTGGCAGGTTCAACATTCAGCCTCCCTTCCTCCCATATTTTTGGAAGCCCCCTCACGTCTGGGCTATCCATCAACCCCCTCCTGAACCAGTCAGAGAGCAGCCGGGCAGGTACGTGAACCTTCAGGTATGTGAGTCTGCACTTCCCAAGGGGTGGGGCAGGGAAAGTGGAGACAACTGCAGCCCTTGGGCCTCCAGCTGCCCTGCCAGCCTCTGGGGGAGAGCCAGGGCTGACACAGGGGGCCAGGGGGTGACACAGGGACCAGGGGGTGACACAGGGGGCCAGGGGTTCACAGAGGGGACCAGGGGGTGACACAGAAAACCAGGGGGTGACACAGGGGGCCAGGGGCTGATACAGGGGGCCAGGGGCTTTCCCCAAGCAGGGAGTGCTTGTGTTTGCCTAAAGCACATCTGGTGTGTCCCTGGATTACGTGTGGCCCTGGTGTGTCCCTGGATTATGTGTGTCTCTTGTGTGTCTCTGGTGTGTCCCTGGTGTGTCCCTGGTTTATATGTGTCCCTGAATTATGTGTGACCCTGGTGTGTCCCTGAATTATGTGTGTCCCTAGTGTGTCCCTGTATTATATGTGTCTCTGGTGTGTCCCTGGATCATGTGTGTCCCTGCCCACGTGCTGGAGAAGTGCAAGAATGCCAAGTCCCTCCCTGCAGAATTTGTTGTCTTTCTTCCCACTGAGGCCGGGCAAACGCAGAGAAAGCTCCGACAAGCTTTGCTAGCCCAAAATACCTTAAAAAGCTTTTCTCTGGGGTTTGTTTTGGGTTTCTTCCTCAGTGAGAGGTGCCTCACACTCTGAATTTTCATCTCCAGTTTCTGTTCTGAGCCACTTTCTTCCCTTCCCCTTTGGCTTTGTCATGAATGCCACAAAATCCACTGGTTTGCACTCCCAAACCCAAACGTGCCAATGTTGAATTGCTTACCACTGCTCGTTTTTTCCCACCAAGGCAAAGTCATTTTCCTTGGAAAACTGCCTGGTTCATAAGCAGGAAACTTGAAGCATCAGAAGATTTTGCTATTTTTTTATCCCCCCTCCCCAGGCAGACCGAGGCTGATTTTTTTTTTGGTTCAGACCAGTAGTTAAACAAAAGCACCCTCCTGGTTTTCCAGCTGTTAGTTAGTGGTGGAACTGCCTCCTGCTCCCCTGCCCCAGAAATGTGGGAGCTCAGCGTGCTGGATGCTGCATCCTGGGAGGGAAAAGCCTGTCTGGTGTCACACTGAGTGACAAGCCCTTGAAAACACAGCCCTCATTAGGGGTGGCTGGGAGTGCTCCGGATAATCCCACCCCACTGTTCCCTTCTTTGCCTTAACAAGGGGGCATGTGGAGTGTGAATGGACACGTGTGTTTCCTCCTGACCTGTGCAAGGCCCTGGAAGGTCCCTCCGTGTGTCCCTGGCAGCATTTGGTCTGTCTGTCTGAGCTGGAAGGATTCCCAGCCCGTGGGAATGGGGGCCATGGCAGGGGAGCCTGTGAGTCAGGAGTGATTCAGCCACCTGGAACTGAGGGCTGATTCAGAGGGGATGAAAGAACTGCCTTTCCTCGTGGCAATCAGCAAGAGGTGACCCAGTGGTGCCCGCTGGGGGCTGGTATTTGGGCAAGGTGCTGACAGGAGAGGGAAGGAGTCACCTGTCAGGAGCAATCCTGGAGTCAGGGGCCTGTTCCAGCCCTGGGGCTGCTAATGAGGGAGGCAAAATCCAACATGCAAAGTGCTCCAAAACACCCCTGATCCTTAATTTCCTTTTCCAAGGTTGCTTTTTTCTGGTTTGACAGGGATCTTAGAAGCTTCAGGATGGGGTTTGTTTTCCAGTTTCAAGCAGCCTTTAGAACACCTCCTGATTTTTGTCACGTTTGAGGTCTGTCCATCACTATCTCCTGCTGGAATTAGTGGCCCAGAGGGTGTTAAACCAAATTCGCTTGTTTTTTCTCCAGGGGGATTAATTAACATGCATCAAACCTGCTGTGTGGGGCCATTTTCGGGGAAAAGTGTGGTGATTCCTTTAATCCCAAATCGTTAACAGGATGATTGGGAGGTTCTTAGTGATGCCACCTTGTCTTTAAGTGAGCTTGCTGTTGCTGAGAGTGTCTGTGCAGGCACATCCCATGGAGACAGAGCTTTCACTGCAGCACTATTTCAGCTTTTCCCCATTTTTATGTGCTGTAGGGAACTGCTGTCACAGCTGGGAGAACACAGGAGTTCTTCTCACTGATGCAGCTTCAAACCACGGTGCCTTTGGCAGTACAGAAAGTCTGATTCCTATCTGAGCTACTGTCTAGTCCTCCCTCCCACGGCTTGTCCTGGATCCTCCCTCCTCATGATGACAGACCAAATGTTTTTATCTTTTCTGCTTGTCTTCAAGCCTCTCTTCCCTCCTGGCTGCCTCGGAAAGGGCTGTCTCTGGGTGATAACTCAGTCATCTCCTGTTCTGGCCACGTCAGGGTGGTGTTGGGCAGGAGATAATTGGGTGTGGAGCCTGGTCCTGTTTCAGAGACCAGAATCGTGTGTGTGCAGCCTGCCTGGGCCGCAGCAAACGATGTGACAAGAAAGCCAAAGCTGCCCTGAGGTTTTCTCTGGGTGCCAGTTAAAATGGCTTTGGTGAAGCTGCACATGGTGGGCTGGGGGTGTTTTTGTGGAGTCACAGAGTGGTTTGGGTTGAGAGGGAGCTTAAAGGTCATCCAGTGCCACCCCCTGCCATGGGCAGGGACACCTTCCACTATTCCAGGTTGCTCCATCCTGGCCTGGGGCACTTCCAGGGATGGGACAGCCACAGCTTCTCTGCCCAACCTGTGCCAGGGCCTGCCCACCCTTGCAAGGAACAATTTCCTCCCAATATCCCACCTAAAACTCCTCTGCTTCAGCTTAAGGCCATTGCCCTTTGCCCTGTCACTCCTGCCCTGTCCAGAGTCCCTCTGCAGCTCTCTTGGAGCCCCTTTAGGCACTGGAAGGTGCTCTCAGGTCTTATACTGGGAGATCACTGTCGACTGGCAGCTGCTGCTCCTCCCCAGAAGGAGGGACCAGCTCTAATCAATGTCCAGAAGGACATTCCCGTGGGTACAAAGGGGTGAGGATCCCACTCATACCTGCCTGTAAGAGCTGCTGAACAACAGCTGTGTTTGCTTGTTCCCAGCAGTCGCAAATACCCTGCTCGGGGCATCCCCCTGTAAATCACAGCGTTCCCTGCAGGAGATTTCCTGGATTCTTGCACATCAGAAATGTCTCGTGGTGTGTGAAGAAGAGAAGGGGCCGGGAGCCAGCTGGTGTGGGCTGTAGTCACAACATCTGACACGTCCCAGAGCGAGGGGAGCGTGTGTTTACAGGCTGGCAGGCCCTGGGGATGGGGAGCAAATGGCAGAGAAATGCATTTCACTTCTGGATTACTCCTTGGATGGGAGATACCCAGCCCATGTGCACAGCAGCTCCATCCCCACCGTCCTGGGACAGAGGGGTGGCTGGGGGGGAAGCTTCTGGATACCAAAGCACTTCCCCCCTCCCCTCCTTAGGTCACACCTCGAATCCTGGGTTCGGTTCTGGGACATCAGGATGCTGCAGCACATCCAGGGAAGGGGCTGGAGCTCCAGGAGGGGCTGAGGGAGCTGGGGGGGCTCAGCCTGGGGAAAAGGAGGTTCAGGGGGGACCTTCTGGCTCTGCAACTCCCCGATGGATCCAGGGAGGGATTGGACTCTGCTCCCAGGGACAGGAGGAGAGGGAATGGCCTCAGGCTGGGCCAAGGGAGGGGCAGGGGAGACAGCAGAAGGAATTTCTTCATGGAAGAATGGTCAGACACTGGAACAGGTTGCCAGGGCACTGGTGGAGTCTCCAGCCCTGGAAGTGTTCAGAAAACGTGTGGATGTGGCACTTGGGGACACGGTTTAGTGGTGAACGTGTCAGCGCTGGGTTAATGTTTGGACTCGGTGACCTTGGAGGGCTTTTCCAACCTGAACGATCCCGTGAATCCTTTAAAGCTCTTTAGAAAGGAGCTGAGCACCGGGAAACTTTGAAGAACCGCAGCTGGATTTCAGGAAAGGCTCCTGAATCGTGGCTGATTTTAGGGGTCCCTTTAAACATAAACGACTCTGTCATGCCATGACGAATGAGGGACCGATCCCCCAGGATTCCAGGCTGGATCCTGCAGGCGGGGTGGGCTGCGGTGGCACCGGGGTGGGCTGCGGTGGCACCGGGCAGGGCTCGGCACAGGCTTTACCCATCCCCTCGGCTCCGCCAAGTGCCCCAACCCCGGTAGCTCCAGGGAAACCGGCGCAAGGAAAACCTCCTGCTTGTCCGTGCCGGGGGCAGAGCGGGGCCGGGTGCGCTGCCCAGGGTGACCCCCCCGTGCCGGGGGTGCCAGGCGGTGCCAGCAGCCCCTCCCCGGGGGAGGTGCATCCCACCCCGCGTTGCGCAGCGCGGGGCTGGCACTGCTCGGTGCTGCCTTGTCCTGCCCGGTCCTGCTCGGTGCTGCCCGGTCCTGCTTGGTCCTGCTCAGTCCTACCC
>WBMV01008282.1:112901-123961 GCA_013396655.1 Campylorhamphus procurvoides | reverse complement strand
TCGGGGGCTCCGGGACATGGGGGGCTGAGTGGGGCTCTGCGAACTGGGGGGTTCTAGGGATTCCAGAGGGGCTGGGGGACTCCAGGAGCTCCAATCCCACCCCCAGTTTGGGATCTGGGGACATGCCAGTAGGGCCAGGGCAGGACCAGCCCCACGGGGACCCCCCAGTCCTGGACTGGGAGGGTTTTTGGGGACGAGGGGTGCCCTGCTCGTGGATGGGTTGGAGGAATCGCGGCCCCCACTGTCTCACACCCAGCCAGGCACCCCCAAATCCCCCCTTTACCCCTGTCCCCGTTTGTTTGCAGCCCTTCTGTGACGGCACCCACAAGAAGGCGGCCCCGGGGATGTCCCCGGTGCGATTCACCCCGCAGGAGGACGGCACCGCCTGGCTCTGCGGCTGCAAACACACCCAGAACCCCCCGTACTGCGACGGCACCCACCAAGGGGAGGTGGTGCAGGGGGCCCCGCTGCCCCCCCAGCCCTGACACGGCGGGCACGGAGCCCACCGGAGCTCAGCACCACCGGGATGCCCATCCTGACCTCGGGTATGGAGGGAGTGGGGAGATGCTCAGCCCCCACCCCGATTAAATCTGAATTTCTGAGCCCTGGGAGCTGCAGCAAAGCAGCTCCTGCCCTGTGTCCACCCGAACTCCTGCCAGAGGCTCAGCAGTGGCTGGGGAAAAAGTTATCCTGTGAAAAATGGGATTTTCCAGAGTGGTTTCGCTTTGCTGGAGCTGTGGGTGCCCATCAGGATGCAGGATGGGTGATTTGGGATGGAGGGACCTGCAGGATGGAGGGACCTGTAGGATGTGGGGCACAGGGACCCATGGGATTTGGGATGGAGGGACCTGTGGGATGTGGAGCAGAGGGACCTGTGGGATTTGGGACAGAGGGACCCACAGGATTTGGGACAGAGGGACCTGTGAGATGTGGAATGGAAGGACTCTTGGGATGTGGGACGGAAGCACCTGTGGGATTTGGGATAGAAGGACACATGGGATGTTGGACAGAGGCACCTGTGGGATTTGGGATAGAAGGACACATGGGATGTTGGACAGAGGCACCTGTGGGATTTGGGATAGAAGGACACATGGGATGTTGGACAGAGGCACCTGTGGGATTTGGGATGGAAGGGCTGGGGGGATTTGGGACAGAGGGACCTGGAGCTGCCCCTGCACAGGCAGAAAGGACAGTCTGCAGCATTTATTACATTTACAAAGCTGTATCCATACAAAGGTTTAACCAAGAACAAGACCTGGATATCGGGCTATATTACAGGACATTAAAACGCCGCACAGGATGCAAACACACAGAGCAATTTGGTTTGTACCACGGAGGGAAAACCAAACCAGAACCACCCCCCGAGCCCCCCCGAACCCCGGACCGAGGCAGCCACCACCTCCTGCAGTCCAGCCTGGCCTATTTACAAGGAGAAAAGGGTGTCAAAGTCGAGACAAACGGAGCCCCCCGACCCGCCTGGAGAGCCTCGTCCAGCTCCCACGCAGGGGTGGGGACAAGAGACAGAGGTGGCCCCGTGGGGGACCCTTCCCGGGGCTGTGCTATAGCCGGGGCCGTGCTGGGGGGGCAGCACTTCCCACAAAACAAAGAGTTCAAAACGAAGAGCTACGGCCACAACATCCCACCTTTCCCCACCTTTGGAGTCAGAAACAAATACAAAACTGCATACAATTCCCGTGCCGCTTTCCTTTGGTTCTCACCGTGCCCCGGGGGCCTCGGGCGCTGCAGGCACTTACTAATTGTTTGTCCTTCATCCCCCTCCCCAGCAAGGACAGGAGAGGAGCCCCCGGGCTCTGCATTCCCCAGGACTCGTGTGCTTTTGTGTCCATGTACAAAGTTGGTCCCTTCCCTGGAGCTGCTCTGCTCCCACCCTAAGCACGGCAGCACCTTCCCACGCTCGCCCCTCACCGAAGCCTCCTGGCTAAAGGCACTGTAGTCTGGTTTTTTTGTATTTCATTTTATTAAAAACCCAATGTGAGGGCAGGAGGAGAGGGTGGGAAGGACGGCGGGGAGGGGGGAGACCAAAACTAAATGTGGCGAGCAGGGAGCAGCACCCTGAGGGTCCCACAGCCCCTGGGGGTCCCACAGCCCCTGGTTTGAAACCCTCAGGACCCCCGACCATTTAGATGCCCCCAAATTACCCAGCAGTGCCTGGAGCTGTTGGCACCCCAGGGAGGAGAAAATATTCGGGGGGGTTGTGCTCCAACCCTCAGGGCAGGCCCTTCGCCACCAAGCTGCAAGCAGAGATCATTTTTAAGCTGGAAAAAAAACCCAAAAAAGAACTTACTGTGAAGAAGGGAAGTGTCTGTGCGAGGCTGTGCCTGGGCAGAGACTGAAACAGCATCCAGAAACCACAGGGAAAGCAAAGACCCCAAAAACAGTCACGGCAAAGCTGGGGGGTGAGGGAACACCCCGAGCACTGCCCAGCCACGGGCACCACCTTTCAAACCAGATGCCCCCAAAAAACCCCAAATAAACGCAAAAACACAAGCAAAAAAACAACAAACGAGGCTGAAGGGCAGTTTTTGGCTTCTGTGCTTGGCCCTTACCTGTGCTTGGCCCTTACCTGTGCAGCCAGGAGTCCCCACTCACGGCCCCGTCTCGCTCCGGGCGGACACGAGTGGAGAGGGAGGAGGAGGAGGAGAGGGAAAAGTGTTAAGAGAAAACCAGCAGGGAATGTGGCAGCACCTGCGAGGCTCCCAGCAGTTCAACCGAGCTCCAAAACCAAACCAAAAACACCCCCAAAAACACCCCCAAAACGAACAGGTAACATTTAAAAATATCCACCCACATTTCTGTGTCTTATTTGCATTTTAAATTAATCTGCTCGATCAATAGAAAATAAGTATGTATAATTATTCTTTTTCTCCCTATGTACACGTATATATTTATATAGGTCTATGTATAATATCTATATAGAAAACCCGGGCCGGGCAGTCCCTGCCGGGCGAGGTTTTAGGTCAAGGCTGAGCCGGTGCTGCCGTTCACAGTCGTTTTGCGGCACCGGGCGCTGCTCGGTGCCAGCGGGTGGCAGTTCGAGGTGCCATTGAGGGTGGCGGTGCCGGTGCCCGAGCTGGGGGAGCCGTGGGACGGGGTGGCAGGGCTGGGCAGGGAGGAGGAGGTGGCGGGCAGGGTGGCGGGGCTGTGCGCTTTGTCGCTGCCCGACTCGCACTCGGAGGCGCCGCTGGTGTTGGTGCCCTCGGAGGGGGCCGGGTGCGACAGCTTGAGCCGCTTGCAGGCGGGCTGGACGCGGTACTTCAGAGGCAAGGGGCCGTTCTGGGGGGCAGAGGGCACAGCTGGCACCCCATTGGCACCCCGCGGCACCCCATGGCATCCTACAGCACCCCATGGCATCCTACAGCACCCCATGGCATCCTACAATACCCCAATGCTCCCCATGGCATCCTACAGCACCCCATGGCATCCTACAATACCCCAATGCTCCCCATGGCATCCTACAGTACCCCATGGCATCCTACAGCACCCCATGGCATCCTACAGTACCCCATGGTATCCCATGGAACCCCATGGCACCCCACGGCATCCTACAGTACCCCATGGCCCCCCCACAGCACTCCAATGCTCCCCATGGCATCCTACAGCACCCCAGGGCATCCCACAGCACCCCAGGGCACCCCATGGCATCTTACAGCACCCCACAGCACCCTACAGCACCCCAAGATACCCTGTGGCACTCCATGGCACCCACAGTACCCCACAACACCCCAGGGCACCCCACTGCACCCACAGCACCCCATGGCACTTTTGGAGTTCTTAATTTAAGGCCTGAAGTTTGATTCTGGAATTTTTAAGGTCCTCAGTTTTGGGGGTTTTTAAGCTTTTTAACGCCTTCAGCCTTCCCAAAAGGACTTTTCCCCAGCCTTCCCCAGGGGCTCACCCTCCTCCAGGGATAGATGTAGGCGATGTCCATCAGGGTGTAATATTCCTTCAGGGGCTCGTCTTCGTACAGGACCTCCACCTGGCCCAGGTGACACAGGGGACAGTGTGAGACCCCCAGGGTGGGGACAGGGACACCACCAGCCCCTCAGAACCACTCGGATCCAACCCCAGGGAAAGGATGGATCCAAAGCTCGAGAACGGGGGGACCCAGCCCCGGGGAAAGGAGGGATCCAACCCCGGGGAAAGGAGGGATCCAGCCCCGGGGAAAGGAGGGATCCAGCCCCGGGGAAAGGAGGGATCCAGCCCCGGGGAAAGGATGGATTCAACCCCGGGGAAAGGAGGGATCCAGCCCCGGGGAAAGGATGGCAGAGCAAAGCTCTTTATTTGGGAGAAGAAGAGCACGGCACCTGCAGGAGGGGCTGTGACACGGGGTGGCCAAATGGCATCCCCCCCTCTGAGCCCACCAGAGCACAGTGAAATGTGGGCAGCCAGCAGAGCCAGGTACCCCCCAGGTACTCCCCAGGTGCCCCCCAGGTACCCCCAGGTGCCCCCTCACCTTGTACTTGCTGGGAACATCCATCTTGTTGCGGAGGAACTTGGCCAGGTGCATGACGGTCATGGCAGCAGGACAGCGCAGGAACCGCAGCCCATTGCTCTGGGGCCAGGCAGAGATGTCACTGAGGCCACCAGGCAGGGCTTGGGCAGCTGCCACCTCCTCCAGCAGGAGCTTCGGGGTGCCCTCCTGTGCCCCCCACACCCCAAAGCCCCAGGGACAGCTGGACACGGAGATCTCTGTGTCACGGTCCCACCATACTCACCTTCTCCTTCTCCAGGTCTCCATTCTCGATGGGCCCTTTCTTCTCCTCTCTTGGTGGGGGGAAGGAAACACAGGACAAAGTTTATAGGGGAATAAAGAGGTGGAGAGGAAAATTAACCCCCCCAGAAGGGCTGGCCATGGAGGGGCTGCATGGGGAGACATCCAGAGACCTTCAGCCAGGCTGTGGATTCACCCCCCTGACCACATTTCCAATCCAGGGCTCTGCAACCCCTGTCCAGGCTTCCCCCTTCCCTCCTCCCTCTGAAACACTGCTGAAGGTGCCAGTGACATCCTGAGAGGCCACCACCACCAGCGCCAGGGACACCAGGCCTTGGGAAGGAGCTTCCCTGCCTGCCTAAGGAGAGGGGATGGGGGGACCCCAGAGCCATGGCAGTGCCCACAGAGGATGCAGGGTGGGGGGCCAGGGGGTTTGGGTGCCCCTCTGTCCATTCAAGCACCCTGGGATACACTGAGCCCAAAGAGTGGCTGCCACCACCTCGCATGGAAGGTGTCCCTGCCCATGGCAGGGGTGGAATGAGATGATCTTTAAGGTCCCTTCCCACCCAGACCAGTCTGGCATTCCATGATCCCAGTGTGGGGAGGGAGGGAGGGAGGGAGTTTTCCCCAAGCCCCAAACCCAGGCAGAGGTTGAGGAGCAGCCCAATAAAAGTACCTGGAGCCTTCATAGAACTCTATGGACAGGCTGACGATCTCATCATCTGTCAGGTTGGCCTTGTCCTGCTCAGACACTTCCCCACGATCCTCGTTGGAGCCGTTGGGAACTGCAGGGGCAGAGGGAAGCAGAGGCTGAGCCACAGATGGGGACACAGCAGGGACAAGGGGGTCCCCAGGCTGTGACACTCACCCTCAGCCATGGGATATGCTGCGTAGAAATCCCGGCGCCTCTTCATCTCATCTGGGGGAGGAGGAGGAGGGTGAGGGGGGCAAACACCTCTCCAAGGGGGTGAAGAGGGGGGAGAGGACCCCCTGGACTGCCCAGTGCCCTTTTCCATGGGAGGGCAGGGGCTTTGGCAGGGACAATTGACCCACAGATCCCCCAAAGTGTGGGATGGGCCCACCCCTGTCCGTGCACACACACCTTGTCCTGCTGTCCCTGTCACTGTCCCCAGCACTAACCCAGGGATGGGTTTCAGCACCCCCAAACCCCCCAGTTACCCCTGCTCAAGGCTGTACCTTTGAAAAGCCCCGGGACCAGTTTGTACACGATGTCCTGGAGGGTTTTGTCTGACCTGGGGTGGGGGGAAACAGGAAAAGAGCAAGAAATCAGCAGGATTAGGGAGCAGGTTATTCCCAGGGTTCCTGGAAGCTGCCCTGCCCCATGTGCCCCCTGCTTCCCCCATCTCCCTCCTGGAAAATCCCCATCCCAAAGCCCCAAATCCCCATCCCACGGTGACACCACAACCCCCACACTCACCACAAAGGGTTAACTCTGGAAAAAAAGAAAGAAAACCATCTCAAAAATCCTTGTAATTGCTAGGAATGATGACAGCAGGATTTGGGGCCAGGATCCCTTTCAGTAGTCAAAACAATCACAAAAACAGAGGGAGAATTTTAAAAAAACAATAAATCTAAGAGCAGCAAATATTTCTGCAAGTATTAATTTGCATCTAATTTTATTTTTGGACTCCAAGGATTTATTTTGGAGCTGCAACACAGGGCTCAGGCTTTGATTTCCCTCTGTGGGAAGGAGGGCAGGGCAGTGCCCACTGTCAGGCTGTTTGATGGGAAAGTGGATGCCCTAAAATGTGAATATCTCAGTGCAGGATCTCCCAGAGCATTCCAGGAGCCAGGGAAGCTCCAGTCCCATCCTCAGCCAGGATTTTGCTGGAGGGCTGGGACCTGCAGACAGGGAATGTGGCACAGTTTAAGACCTCAAAACCAAATCAAGAGCAGTGGGCCTGGTGAGAAGTCAATTATACCTGCAATTATTTCCATTTCATAATAAGGCCTTTATTTGAAAGAAAAACAAATGACTGTGCCCTGTGTTATTTTTAGCCCAGCCACGTCTTTCATCCCGAATTCCTCACTGACGTCACTCTGGTTCACGAGGCCCCGCTGTGATTTTATTTATAATAAATACCCAGAGAATTTGCTCCATAATTCACAGCAAGTCAAGGCAAGAGCAACCTCAGCTGCTTCATTGCCATCTGTGCCAGGAGCCAGCCCAGTGGGGTGGCACTGGGGGACACTGGGGCACACCCAGGTGTTGGGAAAGGAAGGTTCAGGGAGTTTTCTGGGGCACCACACCTGGCCTAGGCTGCCACAGGACCGTGCCCCCCTTGTTTTTCCCTACCCTGGCACCAAACCAAGGCACCCCGGTGCCACCAGGCCACCCAGGGCTTGGGGACAGGGGCACAGTGGCACTGGTGGCCGTGTAACCCCCTGCACACACAGACACGGCTGTGTTGGAGGAGCCGTGGGAGTGTAAATATTTCATAGTGAACCAGAAAGGGAAAAAAAGGAAAAAAAAGAGGCTGAAAAAGTGTTACTACAGAAACGGATTTACAGGGAAGAGGCTAAAAAAAAACCAGGGGAAAAAGCGGCGGGTGATGCATCACAGCCTTTCGTGGTTTCTATGCCAACCACCTGCAGAGCCAACTCCACAACTGGGCCTGGATTTCCCCAGCCAGGGCTGTGACGGAGCCAGGGAGAAGCCACCGGCACCACACGCGGGCACTGCCACCTGTGCCCCCCCTGGCACTGCCACCCTGGCGTCCCCTGGGACATCAACCCCCTGGGGGACAGGGCAGCGAGCTGGAAAGCACAGGGGGTCCCAGGTTAAGCTGTGCCNCGATGGTGGTGGCGTCGATGAAGTAGCCGCCGCACAAGGCGCACATCAGGTGGGGGTTCAGCTCCGTGATCTTTATCCTGGTGGTCCTGTGCATTTTGGAGCAGCGCCGTGGCGGGTCCTCCCTGCGGGGGGACACCCGGGACCCCCTTAGTGACAGCTCTGTGCAAGGAGGGGACCTGCAGGAGCCACTGCACCCATAGGGAACAAACCCAGGTCAGGGTGGGGGTGTCTGGTGCTCCCTGTGATGTGTCCCCCACGGCCCCAGGGNGGATGGATGGAGGGATGGATGGGGCTGGGATGTGCAGGGATGTACACAGGGCACCTCTGCCAACCTCTTCCTGCCACAGACATGTCCCCAGGTCCTGTCCCTTCCATGCTGGTGTTCCCCACTGTCCCCATTCCCTTCCCACCCCGACAGCACCCCAAATCCCCACTGGCACAGGGGGTGGGATCAGGAGCAGAGGTCCCAGGCTGGGGGCAGAGCCCCATTCCCTGCTCCGGGTGCCCAGAGCAGGCACAGGGTGCACGGACACGGGGCTCAGTGAGGGGAGCCCCCCGAGCCCCCCGAGCTCACCTGATGCTGAGGAGGGGTCTGGTTTTGTGCACTTGGACATCGCACATGGGGCAGTACTTGTTGGTCTCCAGGTAGCGAACGATGCAGGTTTTGCAGACTGTGGGGAGAGACTCGGTGTGAGAAGAAGGACAAGGGGGCAGAGCCCCTGTGCCAACCCCCAGTGGCACCCCGAGACTCCCCCTGCCCTGGGGGGCACAAGCAGCACCCACACGCGCTCCAGGGGCTGCCCAGCACCCTCTGCCTCATGCTGGGGTCTCCCTGGGGTCCCCAAGTGGGTCCCCACCATGCTGAGACACCTCTGATGGGAACAAATGTCCCCTGTGAGCCGCTCCTTGCCCGGAGCTCCCGACTGNCGGTGTGGCCCCACCACCCTCTGGGGGTCTGGGGACACCCGTGGGTGCAGCGTGGGGGCCCGGGGCACTCACAGGAGTGCAGGCACTCCACGATGGTGGTGGCGTCGATGAAGTAGCCACCGCACAAGGCGCACATCAGGTGGGGGTTCAGCTCCGTGATCTTTATCCTGGTGGTCCTGTGCATTTTGGAGCAGCGCCGTGGCGGGTCCTCCCTGCGGGGGGACACCCGGGACCCCCTTAGTGACAGCTCTGTGCAAGGAGGGGACCTGCAGGAGCCACTGCACCCATAGGGAACAAACCCAGGTCAGGGTGGGGGTGTCTGGTGCTCCCTGTGATGTGTCCCCCACGGCCCCAGGGGCACTGGGGCACCCCCAGCCCTGCCCCCTGCCCTGGGGGGCACAAGCAGCACCCACACGCGCTCCAGGGGCTGCCCAGCACCCTCTGCCTCATGCTGGGGTCTCCCTGGGGTCCCCAAGTGGGTCCCCACCATGCTGAGACACCTCTGATGGGAACAAATGTCCCCTGTGAGCCGCTCCTTGCCCGGAGCTCCCGACTGTGCACACACAGACACACAGACACACAGACACACAGACACAGACACAGACACAGACACAGACAGACAGACAGACACACGCAGAGACACACGCAGACATAGACAGACAGACAGACAGACACACACACACAGACTCAGACACACAGACACACAGACACACACACAAAGTGTATTTTGGGTTTGTTCCATGGAAAAGGCATTTCCAGCCACTCTCCCACCGGTTCCTATAGAACCCCCTGAGCCCGTGCTGGCCGCCTGCCCACAGCCAGACCTGCTGCCAGGTGTGCCAGGCCAGGTGTGCCCACCGGGCACGGGCAGCATCCCCCGGCACGGGCGGAGCTCCCCGGGAATCGCTGCCTTCCCGCTCCGCCACTTCCACGTTTACGGTGGGAGCCGGCGGGGCCGGAGCCCGAAATCGCTGCAGTTTTATTGTTGCCATGGCAACCCCGGTACTTGGAGAGGAGCCACGTTATTATCACAACCAGCCGAGGCGAGCGGAGAGCGGGGAAGGAGCCCTGGGATTGTGTCAATGAACGTGGGCGCGACGGCGGGGCCGGGGCACCGGGAGTGACACCCGTGGGCACCCACCCCCCGCCCACGGGGACACACACACGTGTGTCACACATGTACACGCTGGTACACACAGGCTACACTTCCACACACGTGTCCCCCCACGCTCAGGGACACAGGTACACCCGCACCAGCAATGGGACACCTCTGGGAGACGGGGATGGAGGTGCCACAAGGATGGGGACACCCCTGGGATGCTGCAGGAACGGGGACACCACTGGGATGGAGATGCGGCAGGGATGGGGACACCACTGAGATGGAGATGCTGAAGAGATGAGGACACCAATGGGACTGGGATGCTGCAGGGATGGGGACACCAATGGGACTGGGATGGAGATGCTACAGGGATGGGGACACCACTGGGATGGAGCCCTGGAAACACCCCTGTGCTGGACGGGCAGTGACCAAGCTGAGACCCAAGGTCCCTTGCAGAGGGGGGGCCCAGGGACACCGCGGGGTTTGGGAAGCCCCAGTCCCCAGTCCCCTCCCAGGCTCAGCTGTCCCCTCTGGGCACCCCCGGGTGGGCACCCCGCCTGGGCAGGTCCCCCCAAGCTTTCCACAACCCACCAGTGACAAGGGGGTGCCACTGCCAACCCCCTCTCCATGCCCAGGGGGCAGCGGTGCCCCGTCCCCTGCCACGGGACCGGGCTGCCCACGCGGGGCCGCATTTTGGGGGGGATTCTGCAGCTTTCGGCGCTCGCAGCCGCCAATGGCGGCCCCGGGGCTCGGCGGGAGGGGGGAGCCCGAGCCACCGGCGCAAACCGGTTCTAATAAANCCGTGGGCGGTGGCCCGGCACGGTGCCACCCCCCCCTTCCCCCAACCCCCCTCCCCGGGCCGGGCACGCGTGGGGAAGGACATTTCAAAGTCACCGGGAACTTGGACCCGGGCGGGCGTCCCCCGTCCCCGCGGGACCCACCGGCGGCGGCGAGACCGGGGGGTCGGGGAACACATCGGGACGGCTCCCCACGACACGGGCCGACCCCTCGCACGGCCCCCACAGCGCCCCACGCAGCGCGGACACGACGAAAGGGCCCCGGAGAGCGGCCCCGCGCCCGCCGGGACCCCCCCGCCTCTCCCGGGGTGCGGGACGAGGGCGCCGGGAGCGAAACACCGGGATGCAGAGGGGGAAAAAGCCCCCTGGGGAGGGCACGGACACGCGTGTCCACACACAAGGACATACACAGACACACAGAGCCCCCGGTCCCGGCGGCGGGACGTGTCCGCGGTGCGTGACACCCGGCGGGCACCGACCCGCGACGGGCAGGGACCCTCGAGGGGCACGGACAGGGGGTGGGCACGGGATGGGCAGGGACACAGGATGGGCACGGACACGCGTGACCCCCGGGGGTGAGAGGGAGGGAGGGAGAGGGGGGTCCCTTCACCGCAGGCAGCTCCCCCCGCCGCGTTTTGGGGACACACACCCCGGCTCGGGGCCGCGCGTGGGGCAGCCCCGGTGGCCCCG
>WBMV01008282.1:85313-101294 GCA_013396655.1 Campylorhamphus procurvoides | reverse complement strand
AGAGTCAAATATTATCCCGGATCTCCAGGAACAAAATGCCTCTCTCAGCTTTGCTTTTAGGAAATCTTCAGAGCTGGCCAATTGAAAGCACAAGGGGTCCGAGCACATCATTAGCTGAGGTTGGTCAATGCCTCTACTACTTCTCACACTGGTTGGTTTTAGTTCTAGGAGTTACACTTGTTTTTTTCTTTTTAAGAGATCATCTTTGGTAGATGTTCATTTCCCTCGTCCTTCTTGTAAATCAAGTGCAGTTACAAAAAAGTTTTTTGTTACTTAAATTAACCAAAAAATATAAAGTGTCCCAGTCTGAATTTACCTAAAGTTCAGCGACTCCTCCTTATCAGAGTTATAGATTCCATCCTTGAAATGGTGAGCTATTTTCCTTCCAATTCCTACCAAGAGGGAAATAAAAGGGATTGTATGTCTTTCTGGTAAAGACAGTCCAATAAAATAAAAAGGAAAAAAGGAGTAGTTTGTGGAATCAGGCACTGCTTCACTCCCACTGAACATGATCTAGAGCCACCCCTTTAGACAGTGCCACGTCATACCCCTCTGGGATTCTCTGGATCAGAGAGGAGAAAATGTCACTAGAAAGAGCAGTGCTGAAACAATGCACTTTGCTTGGTTTAAAAAGCCCTCAAATCTTATGTCTGGGCACTTCTGTAACATAAAATCCCACTCTTCCACCTGGGTCAAGTGGACTGTTGGAGGGTGCACCTAGGATGAGTTTTCTCTGAAGTCACGCAGTGCCACACACTCACCTTGCACACACACACACACTCACACCCCACACACACCCCACATGCTGCTACAGTGTCTGTTTGAGTGTCACAGGCTGCGTTCTCTGGGTGAAGGAGCCCCTCTGCTCTTCCTTCCTCGCTGAAGGCTGAAGACAACTAGGACAGGATATTGGAGATAAATTCGTTGAAGCGTTTCGAGTACTGCTCGGGGTTCACGGTGGAGATCTCTGCCCCAGCCTGCAAGGCAGACAGAGAGGAGTCAAACACCCTCCCCCAGGGGCCAGAGGGATGGCAGGGAGGGGTCACTGCAGCACAGCCCTGCTGGGAAACACCCACTACAATGTGCAGGTTCTGGGGGAAAAGCTGAGAGGTCTAGAGAGACCCCCAGGGAAACTGCATTGAGTTCCAGCTGCATCTCCAGACCACTGAGACAAAGCACTGGATTTGTTTCCTCGTGGTTTGCAGGAGACTTGGAAGCACCAAGAACTCATAATGCCTTGAGCACCTCCCAAACAGGGGTGTAAATACAAGTTATCCCCCAGCCAACCCGAGGGAAAACCTTTCTGGGACACCCTGAGGAGACAGCAAGCGAGGGAAGGGCTGTTCCTGTGCAGGGGCACTGGAGACTTTCCACTCTGGGAGGGAAATCAGTGCCAGGAAAATCAGTGCCAGGGAAATCACAGCCCCCCAGGGCCCTGCAGCAGAGCAGAAGCCCCCAGGCCCACATGCCAGGCTTACCCCGTGTTTCACTGTTTTGGCAGCATGTGCAGCTTTCTTCTTCGCATCGTAGGGCGTGAGAATGTCTATGATGGCCATGAAGTAAACTTCCTTCTTGGGGGCACCTGGCAAGGCAAGAGAGTCACTGGCACACCCTGAGCACAGCCCAGCTCTGCCCCCCTCCTCCACAAACACCCAGCAGAGCTGGCTTGGTGCAGCTGGCAGGGACAGCAGAGCAGCTGGAGGCTGCAGAAGGGTAGACAGCACCACTGGAGCAGCTCACCAGAGGCTCTCTGGACTCACCACCCCTCTCCAAGCACCGCTGCCCCAGCTCCAGCTCACACCAGCCACCTCAAGGGGCTGCAGAGCAAACAATCCTCCCACTGCACTCAGCCCAGGGCACCTCCCCTGCCCTGCCCACCCTCCCCCAGCACCTCCCCTGCCCTGGCCACCTTCCCATGGCACCTCCCCTGCCCTGGCCACCCTCCCACAGCACCTCCCCTGCCCTGCACACCTCCCCTGCCCTGCCCACCTTCCCCCAGCACCTCCCCTGCCCTGCACACCCTCCCCCAGCCCCCCAACACTCACTTTCGTGGCTTTTCATGGCGTAGACGTCGACGGAGGGGTCGAACTCTCCGGGCCCGAAGAAGCGCGGGTAGTTGAGGAGGTTGCCGGGGCTGTCGGGCGGGGTCCCGTAGGAGGAGATGGGGTTCCCTCCCAGCCCATCGTTCTCACACTCCTCGTCCTCTGCCCGATCCTCCACCTCCATCTCCTCCTGCTCTGCCCTGTCAACGTCGTGGATCCCCACCAGCAAGCTGTAGTCCATGATCTTCAGCTGAGCTAAAAACTGGGAGAGAAAGAGGAGTGAGGACAGCAGAGTCTGTGTGGGATCCCAAATCTTCTGTCCTACTCTGCCAGTACCTCCCTAAGAAAGGGCTGCAGTGAGAGCTAAACCCTTCCCAGACTCCAGAGAAGCTCCACACGAGCTCACAGGCCCCCTGGCCATCAGCATGAGCCTGAGTGATCCAGGAATGATCCCAGGATGCAGTTATGGGAGCCAAAGGAAGAGCTGTCCCCCAGGAAACTACCTCCACATCCCTCTTCAGCTTTTCAAGGAAGTTCTTTTTACTCTCCTCTCCAACATGCAGCTTCTGACCCTCATTCAAGAAGTCGTTGTCCTTGAACGTTGGGAGATCCTTGGCCTGCAACAAAAAGCCCGTGTCAAATTCTCCAGCCCTGCGGGAGGGCTGGGCCATGGATCCCTCAGAAACATGTGGATTGAACAGACTCTGAAGGACAGAGTGTTAGGGCCTGTTTAATACCCCCTGCTCAATATCCCTTTGGAAAAGGGGAATCAGTTGGATTCCACCTGCTTCCAACCAGCAGGAGGAAGGAAAGGCTGGCCAGAGCTGCTCCATACCTTCTCTTTATCACTTGCTTCCCTGGATACTGTTGAGCCCTGTTAAAAAAAATAAAGAAAATATCATTACTGCACTGTGTATCATATTCCCAAAGAATCCACTGGCACCATTTAATGTCTCCATGCAGAAAAATAATGGAAGTATTTTTAAGATCAGTGCTCAACTCCCTTTTCATGACCTCCCTGGTGCAGTGTAGCTCACTCGAGGTGGGGGACTGGACCAACATTTGAGCCTCAAAGTGAAGGGCCACCTAAAGCCCCCAAAACCTGATCAAAACCCAAAGCCCATGACCTTGCTAAGTGGGTGTTACAACTGCCAGGCTTCTGGAGCAGCTCCCAGCTCCCTGGAGCCCTCCAAGCCCTCACCTTCAGGTCATATTTCCTGTGCACAGTCAGCCTGTGGCTGAACACGTTCCTGGTGACCACCATGTAGGTCTCCACGCCGTCCACCGTGAGCCGGTACATGCCCAGGAACTGGGGCAGGAGGGTGTTCCCGTGGCACTCCACGATGAACTGGAGGAGAGCAGGGAAGGCAAGGGCAGAGAAGGACAGTTCTGTCACACAAACCCCACCTCTGACACAACACCAGCTCAGCAAGATGCTGAGAGCGATCCTGTTCCAGCCATCTGACACCAAGGTGAAAGGAAAGGAGGCTGGAAACAGCCCCTGGGGTCTCAAGAAGAGGAGTTAAGATGTGTTAAGAATCTTCTAGCCCTGAGCTGAGACAGAGCATCCCATTCCCTGAGCAGCCTGATCCAACGAGTGGCATCCCTGCCCAGTTGGAACTGGATGATCTTTAACATCCCTTCCAACCAAACCCACTGTGGGATTCTATGACTGTGTGTGCAGGCCCAGCCTGCTGTGACAGGCCAGGTGTGCCCTGGCACTGCCCAACTTCCCTCCTCATGGTTATCTAAGTGTACCTGGAAGGCAAGAGCACATAGGCTGGCAGATAATGTGGACCAGGGTAGAACACTTCCAGCTATCCCTCTCTGCCCCCCTTCCCTGCTCCTCTCCAGCCCCTCTGGCGAGTCTAATGCAAAGCACTGAATTAGGAGCACGTTCACAGGTCTCAGGTACCACCAATCCATAATCCATTGATGTCAGGAATGGGGTGAGCTGTGAAGAGGCTCATCAGCATGAAGAAACAGGCAGCTGGGCCACACCTGGCTCTCAGGTGCTGAGGAAATGTGTTTTTCCCCAGGAAACCCCCATGCAAGCCCTGCCAGCTGCAGCCTGCCCAGCAAAGCCCCAGGGGTTTGCAGCCCACCTCCCCAGGGTTCCAGACTCACCGTACCTGGTGGTACTTCTTGAGGATGTTGTGCATCTCTGCCACGTCCTCGCTGGACACGGCCTTGATGACAAACCTCCTGTCGTAGGTGGTGAGGAAGCGGGCACCGCAGCGGCCCTGGCTGTCGCTGTTCACCGGGGCACTGCGGGTCACCGAGTTCTGAGGGCACACACACAAGGGGGGCACTGGCAGGGGCTCTGCCAGCTCCCTGGGGAGGGAAGGGTGGCTTGGGAGGCAGATGGGACACGAGGGAGAGGGGCCAGCTCCACAGCTTGGCTCTGGAACAGACATTCCAGGTGTGTTCTGCCTCCAGAACCACGTGAGCACACCTGGAACACACTCTGGGACTGTGAGCCCTGCTGAGGGTGATCCAGCTGTTTCAAAATCTGGACATGGTTTTAGAGCCTCCATCTGGGCCTTTTATTTGCTGACATGTTTTACTCCAACACCTGGCAGGTGTTTTTGGAGAGGTTTTTTACTACAGACATGGAACACACAGGCCAAGAAGTTCCTGGCATTTCCTCCTGGAAATTTAACAACACTCAGGATATTTCTATGGTCTCAGGGAAACCAGAACAAAACGACTGAAAGGGCCTGTTGCCTTTCCCATCAAAAAGCAGCTGAAACAGGCCAAAGTCTCATTGTTTGGGAATTCTTTACAGGTCATCCTGCACCCACCCTCAGCCTCTGCTATTCTTACCATTGGATGTAAAAGATGGGAGTATAAATAGCCTGGTTGTTCTTCCAACAACCAGCAGCATCTGCCTTTATATCCCTGTCTCCACCCTTAGCAACAGACAGTGCAGCTTCCCCTCAGACCTGCAGCACCATTGGAAAATCCCAGGAAAACTGCAGAGCCAGGATCTACCACAACCCCTGAGCCACAACAGGAGCTCTTTGCTCAGATGCCTCTCCCCAGGTAGGGACCTGCTGGGAGCCTCCCCCTCACTCAGATGCAAGCCCTGCCACACCTGTCAAGCCAAGCAGGTCACCTCTCTCCTGTTTGTTCCAAACTCCACCTTGCCCAGTTTGTCCAGGAGCCATTTTATCAACCAACAGCCTCTCACCAGCATTTCCCTGCCAGGGGTACAAGCAGAGAGTGGAGAGCTGTGCTCTGAAGCACCACGGTGCAAACCCCTGGATGGCTGCCTTTAGCCAGGCAGATATAGATCCAGCATCTCAGGGCTGGACAATGTGTTTCAGGATGGATTATTTTATTTCCAGGTGACAGTTACACCGCTCTCTCCTCCTCCCCTCAGCTCCAGAGAGCTGGCAGCAGAGGGAGCCTGCTCAGCTGCAGGCACAGACAGGCAGACAGAGCCCGCTGTGAAAAAGGGATTTACCATGTCACGCTGCAACTGAGCCGAGAGGTTTCCTTTCAGAATGAAGCTTTTAAAGCTTTTAAAACTTTAATGAAGCAGGGGAAAAACTCTACTGCTGCCAACGGCTTTAGAAGACGTCAGGAAAATAAAGGCAAACAGAAAAATCCCCTTGTTTCTTGCTGACATTTGCAAAGGAGTCTGTGCTGCACAGTTTAATCAGCCCTCACCTCAAAACCACAGAGCTTTTCTTCTGGAGATGGGAAGCAGAAATCGTGACCACACAGAGCATTACCAAATTCACAGCCCTTCAGTTTCCTTCATTCCCTTCCTGTCCTGCCGCCCCCTCCACAGCTGGGCTGTTATATTTAGTGCTCTGGCTCCAGTCCCACTCAAGCCATCACATTTTACCCACCTGAATTTAGCTCAATTAACGTTTCCTTTTAAGAAGCCAAGCTCCCCCAGAGATGGGAGAAACAATCCTCCAGAACAACAGGGAAGGTGTAAATGATAAACCAGGCACTGAGAACCAACCAGGCTGCTGGACATCCTGCAGCTCCTCCTTGCCCACTGTGCCTCCAATTCCATGCCTAACTTTAAGCTCCCCAGAGAAGGGACCAATTTCTCCTTCTCCTACTGCCCCGTGCTTGGCACAGCAAGATCTACTTCACTGCTGGGTTATGGCAAAACCACTCAAACCATGATTACAAACCCAGAAAAGCTGAGGATAACAATGACTGTATCACAGTTTCTCTGACAGATTGGTTACTCTGTCCTAGGCAGAGGTGTAAGGAGGGAAGAGACAGTACCTGGTAGTCTTGATCATCGATCCCAAATCTTTCCCGCAGGTTCCGGAACACCAGTGGACAATATTCCTTAAATTTAAAGCGACTTGGCAAGTTTTCCCTGGGGCAGGAAAGACATTTGTGTGCAACGATCAGCTGGTGAAATCAAACTCGATTCTTCTCCCCCTTCACTGCCAACCCCCCAGGGTATCCCACCCCCTCCCATCCACCAGGGTCCTTCCCTGCAAGCATTTCCCCTCACGAGGGCAGCTTGTTTGTCTGGATGCCCACAAAAGTGGTGTCTCCACAGGGATGTTTGCAGGATCCTGACTGACAGGCTGTTGGGATGAGGATGTCTGTCCTGCAGAACAATCTCCTCTGTCACAAGCCCAGATGTGACAGAATCCTTTCCCTCTTTGCCCCTCCTTTGCTGCTCTGTGCTGTGCAGTCCCACAGCTGCCCCTGCACACACTGTTACTGGGAAAAGCTGGAGGAGAAGGGGGGTGGGCTCTGATTTCAGATGACATCAGATCACTCGTGCATCAAAAGAAAGGTCAACTCCTGACAAACCCCGAACACAGAGGAAAGAGGAGGAATCAGCTCCAGCCTGGCATGTTCCAGAGCCAGCTTTGCTGCCAGGCTGTCCCTGAGCACAGGGCAGTGGGAACAGACAACACTTCCTGTCCCTGAGGAGCTGCATCTGCCCCTGCCACAGCTCTGCTCCTGCCCAGTGGGGAGAAACAGAGAGCACAGGCCTGTTTCCACACGGTGGGAGATGATGGCAGCTCCTTCTCAATGAGAATCCTTTGCACCAAAACGTGGGAAACTAAAATTTATGTAGGAGAAGAGGGAAGAGCAGATACTGCACATTGTACGTGCCAGGGAAGACAAACTTTGGAATCACACTCCCACTCTGCAAAGCTGATCCCTGGGAAACTCAGTGAACACAAAGGATTAATCAGGGAGGGCTGCAGCCCTGCACACACAGAGCCAGGGTGGGGAACGTGGCTCTGAGCTCCAGCCACAAGCATGGCTTCAGAAGGGCTTCCAAAAACTGACCTTTGGGGAAAGGAGAGACATGGGAGTAACTCCACAGACAGCCCATGGGCCAGGGGTACAGCACAGCTTCAGAGCTGTGAACAGTCTTGTCCCTCAAAGGACAGAAAACAAGCCACAAAAGAGCATCTCAGTGACACACTGACCCCCACCACATCCTGGGGAGGGGTCTGGGCAAGGTACAGGCTCAGGCCTTGTGTCCAGCCATGCCAGACCCTCTTGGCATTCCAACTGGGAACAACCCAGAAGGCCTTCACCAGGCCTGTTTGTGCCCCAGCACTACAGAGATGAGGTTGGGAAGCACCTACTTACTTGTTGAATAGATGATTGTCCACCTTAATCTTACTGTAGGCTTTGAAGTCATCGGGCATTAACATGACAGGGACGGGAACATTGCTGAGCTCGTTGATCTGAAAGAGAAAGGAAGAGGAGGCTCAAACCCCACTGTCCCACTGCCCTGCAGCGACTGTCAGAGGACTGACAGGGGTGTCAAACACCCCAGAGGTTGGTTTGGGAGCACAGGAACCCCTCAGACTGCAGCAACCTGGGGAACGCTGTGGTTCAAAGCCACAGCAGCATCTCATTCCATCACGGGGTGAGTCCTCACCTCCTTCCATCCTTTCACCTTCCACTGACCATCCAAGACACAGCTGAGAACCCAGACAAACCTACAGACCAAGAAACAGCAGATTTTATGTTTTAACTAAGCCCCCTTTGCCTTTATTTAGGACATGCTGCATTAGCCAATTCCTGAACTAGTTGTGCTACAAATCACTGATGACCAAAGCCTTGGCCAGGGCTGGACTGGGAGCTTTGGTGCAGCCCAGCACAGCTCCCCATGGATGCTGTTTCCATGCTTGCCATCTCCTGTTGCTCTTATCCCACCTTCTCTGGAGGGATGAGTCACTCCACTAGATTGTTTTTGCTCCTTAGTCATGTGTGGCAGCCACAGGAACACAGGGAAGCAGACAAATCAACGTTCAGCTACTATTGTACAGACAGTCTTGTGCTGCAGCAGGGACAGCATTAGTAATAATAATTAAAAAATAACAGGAATCCACCTCTGGACTGTGTCTGGCTGCCCTGCTCCAGACAAGCCCGTGCACTGACAAGGCTGTGCCAGAATCAAGAGCAGGTCAAGAGGCCCCACGTTTCTGAGCTGCCTTTTCTGAGTGCCATCCTCTCACACCGACCCCACAGCAGTCCCACCTCACTGAACTGCTATTAAAAGCCTGGATTTAGGAAGTAATTTCATTCCAACCCCATTCCCATAATTACTGTGCCAAGCAGGTAATGCTGGAGACGGGCAGACAACACTGGCAACAGTGAGGTTTGGCTACGAGTCAGGCCTGGGGTCTGTTCCCAACACCAAAATCTCCCACAGGTCAAGTGACTTCCAGCACGCTTGGAAAGCTGCTGGAAAACTTCCCTGCTGTCTGGGAACGGGGGCCAAGCCATCAGGAAGAGACTCCAGCTCTGGGATTCCCCGTTCTCTGCATGCAAAAGGACACACTACACTGTCCAAATTGTTGCCACATCTCTGCTGGACCCTGCAAGGACCACGGAGGTCCCAGATCCAGAGATGTGCTGTGAGCAAATTCCATGGGGTCCGTATTTATCACATCCTTTCTCCACCACGAGAAACCAGACCAGATTTAACACACGTCAGACTGGAAAGAAAGACACATCCACCAAAAAAAAGATGTCTATTTTCAGAGCCAGCCATCCCACACAACAGATAAGCGGGAAGCAAACTGGCCATGGCTCCGTTAGGAACAAGAGAAGGAGCTCTGGAAAGGCCTGGCCTGTTTTCCCTTAGAGCATCATCAAGCACTCCCATAAAACACCCTGGGATGTATGGAAAACACTGCACAGATGAGGGAATAAATAATGTCCTACACATCCAGAGCAGGGAGGATGATAGCCCCGGGTCCAGCTAAAGGCTCAGCCCTGCCCTGAGCTGCTCCCTGAGCCAGGGGGAGGAAAGGGAGGAGAGGAGGACTCCAGGTGAGGAAGGATCTCCCAGCCACTGCAGGAGCTGTAGCCGAGTCCCACGCAGCCACTTCCCCTCAGGGTGAAGAGAAAACAACTCATTCTGTACCAAGACAGAGGCGCTGCCTCCAGCCACTAATTATTGCTGTCTCCCAGGAGGGAAGGCTGACAGCGCAGCTCCTGCCACACGCCTGCTCCCAGCCCTCTTCCCGGCGTGGGGAAGGCACAAACAAGCCATTAGCGGCTCCTCGCAGAGCGGAGGAAGGGTGCTGACGGCTGGGAGGGAACAGCAGGTTGGAGACTGGCTCCTCCCTGGCAGAAATTCCGGCACAAATGTTTCCAGGCGTCTCGGGGTGCCCTCGTTTCTGCCACAGCACAAACCTCAAAGCGAGTGGGGGACCTGTTGCGACGCTCCTGACTGGCAGAAATGGTGCACCACGATACCTCGTCTCCTTTCAAAGGTGCTCCCAGCTCCTCCCAGGATACAACAGCCAAAAAAGTCCCCCCTGCAGATGCCTTTCCTCCCTTCTGGCTGCATACACATTCCTGGATGCTTCAGGATTTCAGCTCTGGAGGAGACAGGGAGGAGGAAGGGGTTTGTGCTGGAAGAAGAGCTGGACTGGCCATTGCTCTAGGGCAGGTGGTCACTGGCCCTCTGCTCCTGCCACCAGCCTGGAAGCAAACATGGGTTTGTTTAGTTTATTTCTGTTGTTGTGTTAGAGGGTTTTTTCCCAATTTGTTTGTTTTTTAAACACTGTGCGCTGCCACAGTAACACCCACGCTTGACACGTCCCAAAGGGGGAGGAATGAGAAGCCTCAGGGATATCCCAAACCCTCAGCATCCAGTTCCCCCTCCTAAGGATTATCCAGCCGGGTCGTGCAGCGAGTGAAACACGAGGAGTCCCTGCCCTAAGGGAAGCTGTGACCAGCACCCATCACCTCTCCACAGGGATCCCTCTGCTCGGCTTATCCTGCTGGAATCTGAGCAGCCTCCCGGAGCAACGTGACTAACGCCTGGCACATGTTTGCTCTCTCGCCTTCTCCCCGGGGAGAGGCGTGGAGAGGAGATTATATATAGCAGAGTGTGTGTCTCGGGGTATTTATGCTACACAAGGCAAGGTCACGGCAAGGTGCACGGCAGGGAGGGGCTCAGCAACCTGCACTCCCGGGATGTCCATTCCCAGAAAGCAGACATCTCCCAGCTGGGGGAGGTTTGGCTGTGCCAGGATCAGTGGGGCTGGGTACAAGGTGGGCAGGGGGACGTGGGATGTGGTTCTTTGCTCTGGAGGAGGCAGGTGCAGCAGCACCACAGTCACACCCCCGGGGCTCTCACGGCTGTTCTGAGCATCACCACTGCAGGGACAGCAGGCTGTGCCCAGGGGATTCCCACAGCTCTGCTACAAAGCCTTTACAGGTCCCCAAAGCAGGAAAAAACTGGGTAATTTGGAGCATGAGCTCTTCAGCCCAGGGATCTGCCTCCACACCCAGCACAATGCTGGGCTCCTCTAAGGATTCCTGCTTTTTAGCCCTGAGCTGCCCTTGGATCCACCTGAAAATCAGCCCCTGCTTTTGCCCAGTCCTGTCATGCCCAGAGTTTTCCATTTCAGACACCTGAGAGGGATCAGCCCAGGCTGAAAGCACCATTAAAAATGCATTTTGCAGGAAGATATAAGGCCCCAGCCCTGCCTTTCCCAGGTCAGATTTCCCAGTGGGAATGGCACGGTAGTCCTGGAGCCTCCCAAAGGGCTCAGACCGGGCTCGGGGGCTCCCAGGATTTAAAACCAAGACACATCTCACACAAACCAACTGCCACCTTCACTGGGCAACAGCAGGCCCAAAGGGCTCAGAATGCTTCCCATTCCTCTGCTGGGTTCACCCCATTCTGAGGACAAAGGAGCAATTCCCAAGGAAGTCAGGCAGCCCTGCATGTCCAGAGTCCCTCCAGCAAGGACAGCGGTGCAGATCAGACACACAATGCCACAGATGCAGAGGGAAGGTGCCACTAAGGAGGGACCTGGGGCAACAGCAGATAAAGGAAGGAAAACCTTCATCCCACCCTCCTCCTCAGCACCCAGAGAGCAGCAGGCTCAGCCCTGCAGCTCCTCCAGCTGCCCCCATTCCCTTCATCCTCAGTGAGCACAATTCAGCTTTGCCCAAGCCACCTCTGGCCTTCCAGGGCCAAAATACCTCCTCAAATATCTCCTCCCTCCCTCTCTCTTAAGGCTTTATTTCCTGGTCCCTGGAATTCCTGAGCCACACCAGTCAGGAGTTCTGGGTTGATCTGTGGTTGATAATTCGTCTTTGCCACCAAAGCCAACCCTTTTCCAATAAGAGGCACATCAATATTCCATGTCATTCAGGGACAGCTGTTGGGACGAACGGGCCAGGCATAATTTTGTTTCAAAACCTGACTGTAGCCTCAAAGTGGCAATTACCATTAGTAAATTGATGGGAAAATGCAATTTGTTTACTAACAAGATCCAGCTGATGGAGTGTGTGAGCCTACTCTCTAGGATTCTTTAGAGCAGGAATTTGCTCAGGAAAATAAAGATACTTTGTTCCCCCCTCAAAGCCTTTCAAAGGCATCTCCAAGTACTTTGTGAGCATTAGTTAAACTTCATTATCCTCTGGGGAAGGAGGTGAAAGACACATGGCAAAATTGCTGTAGCACAGAGACAAACCCCTATCTGCAGCAAAACTCTGCTGCTGTTTAACACAGTAAAGGAACTGGGTGATGGTTTGAGAAAAAAATCCTGTTTTCCATGAATTAGAGCATGATTAATCAGTATCCATGCTAACAACCCCCCATGCAATGCTAGGGAAGCATGAATCTTGTAGTCAATAATTCCTCCCAGTGCTCCGGGGACACCAGAATGCTTTAAGAGGGGGAAAAAAGCTGCCCCTGGTGACAGCAAACCCACCTTTTCCCCCAAAAAATACTTGGAAACCTGTGGAAAGGACTGCTGGCTCCATCACAGGCACAGGAGTCAGTGCCATCCCTCCTGTCAGCCCAGCTCCAGGAGCACTGGGAAGCATCTCCCAGTCCAAGTGGCAAAGCCATCCCTTCCCTTGGTCCTAAGGAAACCTGAGGAATGGGAAGGTTCAATGACCTACCCATGGCCACACCAGTCAGTGGCAGGGCAGGGAAATGAGTCCCACTTTCCCTCGATGAAGGAAAACCACCTTTCCTCTCCATGCCCACCAAGGAAAAGGCTCCTGGAATGCTGCTTTTAACAGGAGCTCCTGGGATAGGACTCAGAGCCAGGGCCTCGGTCATTACCAGGGCCATATGCTGCTCTCTCCAGAGGTCAATTAGAGCCAGGGCAGACAGCGGGGTTGGGAAGGACAGATCCAGGCTGTTCCCACCGTGCCAGGACCAATTGATGGGATTTTGGACATTTGATATGTGGCAGATGCTGCTCTGGCTACAATGAACATGGCAACACCAAAGCCAACGCTGCGGAGCAGGGAGGAGCGTGCTGCAAATCCCAGTTCTGCTGTTTCCCTGGAATACTAACGAGCTGTGTGCTGGCACCACTCCTAAAGGTCCTGGGAGATGGGCTGGAGCTCCAGCCAGGAATTGGAGGCTCTGGAGCTCAGGAGGCTGCCTCAGGCAAGGTCCCCACAGCCAGCAGAGCTCCCCTTTGCCACGAAAATGGGATGTTTATGCCACCCCCTGTCCCTGGCAGCATCCAGAGCCACAGGGATCCATCCCAGCTGAGCTGGCACCTTGAGGAGCATCATCATGGCCTGACAGACTCGGCTGTTCATTTAACACACAGATCCATGGTCACCTCTCCAACACCCCCAAAGTCCCCAGGATCCCATGAAACCCTCCTGAAATCAGCACCTTCCAACCGTTTCCATGGTTTCCAGAGCATCACCCCACACCGTGCCCATCCTGTGGGGTGGGACATGGCTGCTCCCTTCCAGAGCCACCCCACCATCCCCATCCCAAGCACACAGCTCCATCCAGGCCATGGGGGACACACATGGAGCAGCACACACGTCTCCAACACGCAGGAGCTGCAGCTCCTCTCCCAGTGCCATGACAACAGCAGTCACAGTGAAGCTTCCCAGGAGCCATCTCCACGTCTGCTGGATTTAGGGTGGTACAGAAAACTCAGAAAGCAAGGGGGAGCCTCTGTGGCTCCACTTCCCTCATTCTCCCCTCCCCTCCCTAAATTTTTCTGGTCCAAAATTCAGTTGTTTGACTAATACCACCCACGTTTGGCCCCGCTCACACCAGCCCCAGCCCCACCCTGATCCCAATCCAAGGACTGGCTGGGGACCACCAGGACAGCCAAGACCCAGCTCCTTATTCAGACACACCAAACTGGTGTTCCAGAACCTAGTTCCTGTTCCTGGGGTGCTCCTGATCCTCTCCAGACCCATCCCTGCCCGTGCTCACACCAGCTGCTCACAAGCTGGTTTAAAGACAAGGCCGAGCTGCTGCCAGATTTGGATAATGGACCCACGGGAATTTCTTCAGTGGATTGCATAAAGTGGTTGTTTTGTTTGATTTGTCTGTGAAAAAGTTCATCTCAGATGCAAGTAATTCTGACAGACTCTTCCTGGCACAGCCCCGTGGTTGTGCTGAGAGCTGTTTTCTCCTCCTCCCACTCCAAGGATCCCAAGGCAGAACTCCAGGGACACAGACAAGAGACTCACTCAACCCCTCCTTGTCCAACTCTGCTCCAGGAGCCACATAATAAACAACTCCCCCAAAGATTTCTAACGAAGTTTAAAGGTATTCCTGAAATTTTTTCCACACTGTCCAAGCTTCCTGCAGAGAATTCCAGTTCCCATACAAGCAGGGCACCAGGATCATCTGCCAGACACAGCCCAGGATGAGCAGCTGCTCGTGATGAGTCAATGGAGCCACCTCAGCTCAGAGTTTGTCACCCCAGCCCTTCTGGGCTCTCAAACACACCCAAGTGCAGAGACTGGGGCACAGAGGTGGAGGCATTTCCTAGGAAATCCTGGCTGCCTGTCCAAGGCTGAGGAGCTCACAGCTGAACTCTTCTCATCCCCTCCCCAGCCCCTCAGGATATGGTGGCTCCTTCTGGCAGCAATTTCCTCCTAATACACATCCCATATAATCTCATTACCAGCTTAGTGTCGGTTTGGTTCCTCCCTTTGCCGAAATATTTCACAGCCAAGTGCTCCCAAAGTTCCACTGCCCTGATCCAGGGCCTCAAATCCCTGCCAGGCTACCCAGACTGCTACAACCAAAAAAAACTCCACAAAAAATCCCCCAAAAAGGCTAATTGCCAGCAAGCAGCAACTATCCCTAAGAGGCCACCAATGAAACTCCAAAGAATCCCACCAATTTCCATTTCTTCAGGGCTCCTAATGGCACCACAGATCAAAGCCTGATTAAACTCATTATCCTGCTTCCTGGGCAAGGCTCGGAGCACTTGGAACATCCTTTGACTCCGTGCTGAACTACATTTGGAAGCTTTCACTCCAGCCAGGCAAGCCAGGAATGCAAGCTCGAGCTTTTTTTGGTGTGTTATTTGTTTCTGAAAAAAATAAAAAGCCCAAATCCCTTTCACTCTCGAGGAAACATCCACTAATCCACTGGAGAAATAGGTGTGTCTGAGCCCTAAAAGTGGATTAATTGAGGAAAGGATGAAGCTTCTGGATCCTCTGACCACCCAGCACAGCATCCAGCACCCACATCCGAGAACCAATCCTGCCTTCCAGCACAAATTTGTGCCTGACATCACACATGAGGGAGAATATTCCAGAGAAAACAAAAAGATGGTCTTAGGAATTACCAGAGGAGGTGGATTAGAGCTGAGCCAGCACAGACATTCCCAAGGGACCCTCTCCCACCTCCCTCTTAAAACCTGTTCGCACAGGAACCGAGGCCAAGAGGGCACTCATGGCCTGAGTCCTGGAAGCTGAAGGCTGGAATCAAAGGGAGACAAGGCTGGACAGATGAAGCCCAAAATCCCTTTTCTGGGCAGGGATGGAGATGGGAAACACGTCATTATCCAAGTGAGGAACAGGAGCATCCCCTCTGGGCTGGGACAGCCACAGGGACTGTCCTGCGTGGGAAATCCAAGGGCTGGGACAGGGGACAGAGCCCTGGGTGTCAAATGAGTGTCCTCAGGGCCACCCCAGTGCCAGAGGGGGATGTGACAGGGCACCAGCACCCCAAACAGCATCACTCCCTGGGCAAAAGGGTGGTGGGAAGAGGAGCTGGGAAAGGTGTCAGGGGTGTGGGGGCAAAGGGACGTGTCTGGAAGGGACCCCCCGACCCCAGAGTGCCTGAGGAGGGGGATGCCCTGGGGAAGGTGCCCCAGGAGAAGGGCCAGACAGACCCCAGGGAGGGGATGGATCTGGGGTGGGAGGAGAGGCTGGAATTTAGGGGGAGAGAGGGTGTGGGGGGCAAAACTGGGTGTGGGGGAAAAGGCCCAGCCTGAAGGGGAGTGGGGAAGGGTCTGATGGGGAGAGAGGGAGGGACAGGGTACTTGCTGAGGGGAAAGGATGGATGTGAGGGGGTGAGGGACAAGGTAGGGGGTGAGGGGGATGAAGGGGGCTGAGGAGGATGAGGGGAATGAGGGGAAAGGCAGGAGACGAGGGGCAAGACTGGGGGTGAAGAAGATGAGGAGGATGAGGGGCAAGGCTGAGGATGAGGGAGATGAGGCGG
>WBMV01008282.1:23246-76312 GCA_013396655.1 Campylorhamphus procurvoides | reverse complement strand
TGAAGCTCCCAAGTGCCCAGCACAAGCTCACAGGTCCAACAACAAGAGCTCTCCATGTTTTTTCTGTGACAGTTTGGAAAAAGGAAGGCTGAAGGAGATGAANAAGTGCCTTGGAGTCTCTGAGTGTGACACAGCCACTGCCTTGGAGTCTCTGAGTGTGACACAGCCACTACCTTGGAGTCTCTAACACTTTCCTCTCCGACTGTAACAGGAAAAAGAGTGAACAGCAGAGGAAACTGAGCTGATTTTGTTTGCCTGGAGTGACCAAACCCCCCCAAATCCCCAGGGTAAAGCAGCTAAAAGAGGGGGCACCTGGAGTTGAACCAGGGACCTCTTGATCTGCAGTCAAATGCTCTACCACTGAGCTATACCCCCGTGTGCCAAGGCCTGTGCAGGGAATTCCAAAGGGAATTCCAGAGAGATGGATGGATTTTCCCCCCCATTCCCATATCCCAGGCGCAACCCAGCCCGGGTTTTCTCCCGTTCCAGGCTGAATCCAGTCCGGATTTTCCCCCATTCCGTTTTCCAGGCCACCCCAGTGTGTGTTGCCCCCATTCCTTATTCCAGCCCTGATCCAGTCCGCGTTTTCCCCCGTATAGGGGATTTCTCCATAGGGACAATAAGGAGCAGGGAAGGGAACCCCACACAGGGAGCAGGGACACCCTGAGTACCTCCACAGCGAGTAGTTACACACACAGTGCCACCTCTGTGCTCTCCCAGCAGGCAGGGCCTCCGTGTCCTCCAAGCTGGTGCTCCAAACCAGCATTCACTGCCCAGCACAAGCTCACAGGTCCAAGAACAGTTCCCCAGCTTCTTCCTGGGGAAGATTTTGGCAAAAAAAAGAGAAAAATAAGGAGGAAAAGAGGGGGCACCTGGAGTTGAACCAGGGACCTCTTGATCTGCAGTCAAATGCTCTACCACTGAGCTATACCCCCTTCCTTCTGCTGGAATTCCCAGCAGGAATCTCCCTGCTAATTACCAGCCCAGCAAAACTGCTAATTAACCCCAGGACAAAAAGCAGGTTCTCAAGGAATACTCATCCCTCTCCTTGGAAACACTCCATGGATGCTCCTCTGGCTCTGCTGGGAACCTCCTGCTTCACCTGTGGCCAGCAACCAGCACGGGGCCTACGGACAGGTCATGGGGACAGCCTGGGAATGGAGGGCTCCCAAGCACATTTTGGGGTGAAAAGAACGGAAAAAGGGGAGGGGGCACCCGGATTTGAACCGGGGACCTCTTGATCTGCAGTCAAATGCTCTACCCCTGAGCTATACCCCCACAGGTGCAGTAGGGCCAGGTGAGGCACTTTGTGGGCAGTGACGGGGCGGCTCAGCCACATTCCAGGGCTGCTCCCACATCTCATCCCTGCCCAGCTCACACCACCCTCACTGCCCCTCCTTCCACCCCAAACCCCACCCTGGGGCTCTGGCCACCCTCCCACCCAGCCCTGGAGGGCCAAGGTAATGAATTCCCACTTGATTTCCTCCAAAACACCCCACTGTGGACAAGAAAAAGGGACGTTTCCAACAGTGACTTCAAAAGGTGCTCGGCCGTGCCTCTGTTTGGTCTCGGGGTGTGCCCAGCCTGGCACAGGAATTACGTGCCACACCTCCCACCTGCCCACAGCCTGTCCTCCAGCTGGCACCCCAAAGGCAGGGGATACCAAGAAACCCAAAAAAGGGCCCCCAAAATGTTTAATCCAAGGAGCTCCACAAAAAGCCTTCCCAGCCCCACCTCCCTCCTTCCACCACCGTCCTGCTCCACGGGGGAGGCGCTCTGGCAAGAAATACACCAGGGAGTTGGTACAAGGACTTTTATTTTCTGTCTCAGGAGGGGCTCAGGCAATGCTCCCAGCGTTGGAGGCGATCCTGGGCCAGAGATCTGCACATTCCTTGGCCACAGGGCCTGTGATTGCTGAGCCTGGAAAACAGGGAGAAAGGAGCATCAGTTCTGCCCTGGGAGGGCGGGGAGAGACTGGAATGGAATTCCCAGAGAAGCTGTGGCTGCCCCTGGATCCCTGGAAGTGTCCAAGGCCAGGTTGGATGGGGCTTGGAGCACCCTGGGCTGGTGGGAGGTGTCCCTGCCCATGGCAGGGGGTGGCACTTGGGTGGGAATTAAGATCCCAAACCATTCCATGACATGATTAGAAAGCACAGATGGTTCAGGGCAGCATTTTCCCCTCACCATCCCACCCTGAGGAAATCCCAGCCCTGTGGCAATGCCAACCTGCCCACGTTCCCAGGGGGACACCAGTGCAGTGCTCACCTTTCATTTCACCTTTGTTATTTACAATCACTCCTGCATTGTCTTCGAAATAGAGGAACACCCCATCTTTTCTCCTGTAGGATTTCCGCTGCCGGATCACCACGGCTGGATGGACTGGGAAGAGAGAGGAGCAGCTCAGGCTCACAGGCACCAGGAGAAACACACCCCCCAGGAGATGTCCCACAGGAGCTGCTCTGCTGCAGCATCCAACCCCAGGCACAAATTTCGGGTGGCTGTTTTTACTTTACATCTTGTATTTCTGCAGTTTCACCAAGAGTAGTTTTGGTCTATAGTCAATAACCCCCTTGAACTGCACCTACACTGATAATCCATTGTTTTCCCACTTTCCTACCTTTATTTCTAAATAAACCATTATTTTACAAACAATATTCAGCAAAAACTCCTCTGCAGCAGGAGCCAATGGCAGGTCATGGAACTGCATGGACTTTAAGGTGCCTCCCAACCCAACCCAACCCCAAATTGCAAGACCCAGTGTCCCACCACTGATTGAAATCAACAGCACGAGGAGCTGCCACTTCACCCAAAAGCGGCGCTTTTTGCTCTGCCCTTCCACGACAACTCCGTGAGCCACGGCACAGACCCAGCGAGTGCTTTACAGAAGGGGGGGCAGGAGATGCTCCCTTTTCCAGGGGATTCTGGCAGAGGGAACGGCGGGACTCACCCTTCTTCCTCAGCTCAGGCTTGCCCTTCTTCACCGTGGCCATCACCATGTCGCCCACGCCGGCCGCCGGCAGCCGGTTCAGGCGGCCCTTGATGCCCTTCACGGAGATGATGTAGAGGTTCTTGGCCCCTGGGGACAGCAGCACCCGCGTTATCCCGGGAGAGCCGGGCCAGGCGTTATCCCGGGAGAGCTGGGAACGGCCTCCCGGCCACTGCTGCCTCCTCCCGCTGAGCCAGGGGGGAAACGGGGTTGGGGAATTCGCTCAGCACCACCTGGTCACCCTCAGTGTTACCCGGGGGTGCCCCAATTCCAGAGGGCTCCTTCCTGCTGGGCCGGTTCCAGAGAGGGTATCCCAGTCTCGGGGGAGCTTTTTCCCACTGATTCCACCCCCAGTTCCAGAGAGCCTCTCCCAGTTCCAGGAGGCTCTTTCCCGCTGTCCCCTAAATTCCAGGATTTCTCTCCCAGTTCCAGAGGGGCCTCTCCCAGTTCCAAGGTGGGTTCTTTCCCACTGAGCCCCCAGTTCCAAGAGGCTTCTCCCAATTCCAGAGAGTTTCTCCCAGTTCCAAGGGGGCTCTTTCCCAGTGGCCCCTCAATTCTAGAGAGCTTCTCCCAGTTCCAAGGGGGCTCTTTACCGGTGCCCCCCCAATTCCAGGGGTTCTCTCCCAGTTCCAGTGGGGCTCTTTCCCGCTGACCCTCCCGGTTCCAGAGGGGACTTTCCTGCTGCTCCCCCAATTCCACAGGGGCTCTCCCGGTTCCAGAGGGGCTCCTTCCCACTCTCCCCGCCCGCTCCCACCCGCGTGGCCCCGCTCACCCGTGTTGTCGGCGCAGTTAATCACGGCTCCCACGGGGAGACCCAGCGAGATGCGGAACTTCGCTCCGGNCAAAAAAGGGGGGATTGGGGAAAATTGTGGGTGAGGAGAGGGGGGGAAATGGGGCAAAAAAAGGGGGATTGGGGAAAAAGGTGCATGAGGAGAAGGGGTGTTTGAGCTGGATAAGAGGAGGGGCTCAGGGCAGACATCCCTCCCTAGAACTGCCTAAAAGGAGGGGGGAGCCAGGTAGGGGGCAGGCTCTTCTCTAGGACAGGAGGGCATGGGCTTAAAGCTCTGCCAGGGGAGGGTTTAATTTGGATATTAGAAATAAATTCTTTACTGAGAGAGTGAACTGACATTGGAAAGGTGTGCCCAGAGAGGTGGTGGNTTCCCAGCCCCCCGTGCGCCGTGGGGGCTGGGGATGGATCCGATGGATCGGGATGGATCCAAATGGATCGGGATGGAGGCGGATGGATGAGGATGGATCGCGATGCCGCGCAGGCCTCACCTCGCTTCGACATCTTGGCGCCGGAAGAGGCGGCGCGTCACGTGACCCGCNTTTAATTTGGATATTAGAAATAAATTCTTTACTGAGAGAGTGAACTGACATTGGAAAGGTGTGCCCAGAGAGGTGGTGGATTCTCCATGCCTGGAGGTGTTGAAAGTGAGACTGGATGTGCCATCAGTGCCACGATCTGGTAATCACAGCGGTGTTGGATCAAGCTTAAGCTGTGCCAGGGGAGGATTTAATTTGGATATTAGAAATAAATTCTCTAGAGAGAGTGTGATCTGATATTGGAAAGGTGTGCCTAGGGGAGGTGGTGGATTCTCTGTGTCTGGAAGTGTTTAAAACGAGACCATCATCCCCACGATCTGCTCGAATCAAGCCCTGAACTCCCTCACCTCGCACCTCTTTAATCAAGACGCCTCCAATTAATCGCTTCTATGGCCAAAAAATAAACAAGAAACGGATCAAAAGGACCACAAAAAAGGTGACCAGAAGCAAAACAAGGGGGCACCCGGATTTGAACCGGGGACCTCTTGATCTGCAGTCAAATGCTCTGCCACTGAGCTATACCCCCGGTGCTCCGAATTCCGCATCGTTTTCCCTTTATCCATCGATTTCCCATCGATTTTCCACCTTCCCACGCCAGTGCGGTCCCCGTTCCACGCGGGGACGCCGCGTCCGCGGCGGCCTCGCGTGGAACGGGGACCGCACACGCGTGGAAAAAGGGATGCTCCCCCTTCACCCCCCTCCAAAACCCCTCAAAAAATGGTTTAAATCCATCCCAATCCCATCATTCCTTATGGAGTTTTTTTTGGGGGGGGGATATTTCGGCTCGGGGAGGGGGGCCTGTGCCTCACGTGGGGTTTTACGTGTCAATGCCACTCCCCACGCGTGGTCCCTCCCTTTTCTCCTCCCTCCTTTTCCCCCGACTATTTAAAGTCGCGACATCGCGGGCGGCGGCTCGGAAAGAAGAAGGGGAAGGAGAAGCAGCAGAAGAGGGTGGGAGTTAAGGGGGTTTTTTTCCTTTTTTTTTCCTTTTTTTTCCTTCTTTTCCCTTCCTTCCCCCTTCCACGCGAGTTCGCGGCCATGAATCCCAACTGTGCGCGCTGCGGGAAGATCGTGTATCCTACGGAGAAGGTGAATTGCTTGGATAAGGTGAGTTTTTTGGGGGATGCGGGGGGGAAATCGCACGTGGGGAGGGGATTTGGGGATGTTGCCGTGGGGTGGGATGGGTTTTTCCCACCCGCGAATTCCCCCGCGGGGTGTTTTTCCCGTAGGGTCGCATCGCTGCGGGGTCCCGTTGTCCCATCCCTGTGTCCTGGGGGTCCCCACGCTCCTTCCAGCCCTTTTTTGGGGGGCGTGGGGGGCTGGATTGGCCGGGGATGGCCATTCCTGGTGCTGCTGGTTCTCCATCCACCCCGAATTCCCGGGATATTCCCACGCTGCCCCCTCGGGACCCCCTATTCCAAGGCTGTTCCCACGCTGCCCACCCGTGTCCTGGGGGTCCCCCGTGCCTTTTCCAGCCCCGGGAGCCCCCAAGGAATGTGGTTTTCCCCCCACACTCATCCTTTTCCCAATGATATCCTATTCCCGGGGCTGTTTCCACGCTCCCCACCCAAATCCTGGGTGGGGGGGTCACATCGCCGTGGGACCCCCTTTATCCCACGGTCCCCCCTCTCCTCCCAGCCCTGAGGTGGCACTTCTGGTGCCACGCTGGGGGACACGGAGAGAGCCCTTTTCCCAGGGTTCTCCCGGCAGCCTCCATCACTTTTCCTTATGTTTAAATTCGATCTATTTATTTTAATATCCCTAATTAAAAGGCAGCACCCCCGTGTGCGTGTGGAGGCCGGAGGAAAGCAACAGTTAACGCTTCCCCGGAGCTGGGAACCTCATCTGGTTTCCATTATCCAGCTTTTTCCCCCTTTTTTTTTTGGCTTTTTCAAATCTTCCATCCCAGTTGATACTTCCCTCTTCCAAAATCCAACCCCTGCGCTCCGAGCTGCCTCTTTTAACATGGAGTATCCCCTTTTTTTGAGTATTTTCCCATCAAAAGCAGAGATAGGGTGGCGGGGGGGTCTCCATTCCCCGTGCTCTTCCCATGGGATTTCCTTCCCAACTAACTCATCCTGGAGAGCTGAGCTGTTCTCCTCCCCCTCCTCTCCCAGGCTTCTGGGGCGACCAGTTTAGGCACTAAAAACAGTAACTGGAAGAATGCTCAGCTCTCCAGTGGCATTCCTGAGCAGACCCCGCCGCTCGCATTTTTGAGGGATGATGTTTCTTCCCGGGGCTGGGAATGGTTTGGAGCTGAACTCTCCCCCCTGTGCCCCGGTTTGTGGGGGCAGCGAGTGGCTCAGCCCCCTGGAGCCCCCAGGAGCTGCAGGGGGTTGGGACTGGAGGGACTGGGAGGGGAGTGCTGGGATTGGGGGGGACTGGAAGAGGAATGTTGGGACTGGGGGGATTGGAAGGGGANACTGGGAGGGAAGGGAACTGGGGGGGATTGGAAGGGAAGGGGAGTGTTGGGACTGGGAGGGATTGGAAGAGAAGCTGGGTTTCAGGATTGTGGCTATTTGGAAGGGAAGGGGGGCTGACCCGTCACTTCCTCCTGCCCAGACCCTGCCTGGGGTGTGTGCCCTGCCTGGGCTGCTGGCTCTGTGTCCAGCAGCACCGGGAGATGGGGTGTTCCAGCTGCTGGGAGCAGGCAGGAGCCTGCAGTCACCATCTTGTGCTTATCAGCCTCTTTATCTGCTTCCTCTTCCTAAAAATCAGGGCCCGGTTGGCCTGGTGGTGCAACACCCCCACCCCAAGTGCTGCCCCATAACCCTGCCGGGCTCCTGGCTGGGAGAGCTGACCCATTTCCATGAAAATCCACATTGGCAGGGGCTTGGAGTGTGGAACTCCCAGGTGCTCCTGCACCTGGAGCCGAGTCCAAAGGGCAGCCAGGGCTGTGTTTGCACAAGTGGCAACGAGGGGAGGGGAAACACAGCACTGCCCTTGGGCTCCCCGGGGCGTGCTGGGTTTGCTCTGAAATCAGAAGTCCATTTCCCCCCTGGGTTTTATGGGGAAATCAGGAAAAGTCCGTTTCCCTCCTGGATTTAATGGGGGAATCAGGAGAAGTCAGTTTCCCTCCTGGATTTTATGGGGAAATCACGAGAAGTCCATTTCCCCCCTGGGTTTTATGGGAAATTCGCTGCTTTTTGGGGCTCCCAGGCATGGAACAGCTCCCTGCCCACGGCCCTGACCCTGCTGGCTTCCAGCTCGTCCCCAGCCACCCTGCGTGGGTTTGTGGGTGTCCCTTCCCCCCGGGGAGGGTGCTGGGTGATGTCTCTGGGTGATGTCTCTGTCTCTGCTTCCGCAGGGGAAGTGACACCCCAGAGCCACGTCCCGGCCCTGCAGCTGCTCAGCCCACGTCGGGCTGGTGGCAGGGAAACCACACGGGTCACACCGGGCTGGGCAGGGGCTCAACCCTCCCCCAGGGTCTGTCTGCAGCCCAGGGAGCCTCTCCTGGGGTTGCCCCCAAGCCTTGGGGTGGCTGGGGGGGCTTGTTCTGGGTGTGGAGGGATGGCCCTGCTTGGTGTGAGCCAGGGGAGCTGAGGATGCTCCATCCCTGGGAGTGTCCAAGCTGGGCTAGGGGAAGGTGTCCTTGGGCTTGGATCTGGGTGAGATTTGAGGTCCCATCCCACCCAAACCATCCCATGATTCCATAAACAGATCCCCACGCTGTGGCTCTGAGCTCTGTGCCCTGACCTGCTCTGCTGGGAGTGGGAAGTTGCTCCAAGGGCTCCATCTCTCCCAAAAAAGCCTTCCAGGGTGGCCACTCTGTGCTCCCCACCCAGCCCAGCCCTCTGGGATGTGGCTGTACCCGGGATCACCCCCCCAGTGCACCTGGAATTGCCTCCAGACTTTTGGAATCCCCTCAGGCTCTGAATTGGTGTGAATGCTCCTCTGAAAAGCCATTTGAAGCTTGTCCTCTTTCCCTGCAGCGGGGCTGGATCATTCCTGGGAGCCGAAATAACTGCTGCTCCCCTGTGTCCAGCCCTGTTCCAGCCCTCCTTTTAATGCTGCCTTCGATTCTGTGGGCCTGGCATCGATGCCAGCAGTGGAAAACAGGGTTTAAAGGCAGCAAGATTTAAGGAGGAGGGGGCAGATGGGCAGCTTGGCTGCAGACAGACCTTGGGAAGAGCCCTGGGACAGGACAGGAGCACCACTGAGCAATTCCTGGTGAGAACTGAGGCAGGAATATCCTGGAACTGCTTGGCTGGGGGTAGACCCTGCCTGGGAGCATCATTCTGGTGGGAGCTGGGGGATTCCTGAAGGAAAAGGCTCTGGGATCACGTTGGCTGCCAGTGGAGCTGGGGGATTGCTCAAGGAAGAGGCTCTGTCTGGAATCCTGCTGGCTCTCACTTCATCCCTGGGGATTGCTGGGAAGGGTAAATCCCCCCCAACAGGAGGGCTGTGACCTCCAACAACCCCAGAGAACTCGGGCTGGAGCTGCTCTCTGTCCTTCAGGAGCTGGGAGTGGGGCAAAGCCCCCTGGGCAGGGGGTGTGGAGCAAAACCCCTCTGGCTGGAGCTGGGAGGGCTGGAGGAACTCGTGTAACCAGAGGGAAGGAACAAATGTGTTGCTCAGAGCAACTGAAAGGAGGAAAATTGTCCTCCTGGGCTGAGTCACGTCCCCAGAGCCTGGCAGTGTTTGTGCTGGGGTGTGGTGACACCAGGGCTTGGCTCCCTGCAGGAACGAGGCTGGGAGTGGGGAAATGACTTTTGAAACGTTGGAGGGTGGAAATCCCAGCGAGAAACCCCGGCTGGGTGCCCTGGGTTTGCTTGCTGAGCATTCAGGGAGTGCCTGGCTCCCAGTTCTCCCAGCTCCCTGGCATCTAAGGGGTGTTTTGAGCCCCTGATTTGGGTTTTGGCTGATTTTTCCCTTGTTTTGCTGAGGGAGGGGGTCACCTGAGGAGGGAGGGCAGCTCCAGGGCAGGGCTCATTTGCCTTGAGTGACTAAAGGTGTTCTCTGGTTTGTGCTTTGCCTGTTTCCTGCTCATGCAGGAGTTTCCCCTCCTGGTGTGGGCCCTGGGAATTGGCATCAAACCCATCAAATCCCGATGGAAACACTGGGTCTGGGCACTGGGGGACTGGCAGGACACTGACCTTGCTCTGTGTGGGGCTGAGCAGCCTCAGAATTACAAAATCACAACCATTTGGGTTGGAAAGACCTCTGAGGTCACGGAGTCCAACCTTGAATTCCTTGGGAGCAGCTCTGAGCTGTTCTCATGGGGCTCCTTCCAGCCTGGAAACCCTCTGGGGCCAACCCAGTGCCAAGTGGAACTCATTTATTTAGGAGTAGCCCTAAAAACCACCTTCAGACCGTCCTTTAGGGTTTGTTGGGGGGTCATGGTGTGAATTGTGGGGCTGTGTGAGCTCCCTGTGCCTGCTTCCCATGAGAACCTTTCCCTTCTCCCTCGTGCAGCCTCACCTGACCTGCTCTTCTGGCTGCCAAAGCTCAGCCAGGAAACCCAAAAACAGCCCCTTGGAGGCCTCCAAACAACCAGGGCTGGTGCCTCTTGGGGCTGGAGCTCCATCCAGCCTGGATTTGGCTGAGCCCACGAATTCCTGGAGCTGGGGGAGCTCGGATAGGATGCTTTGGGAGGGACAGGGAGATCCCTTTGGGGTGGCACCCCGGGAGCTGCTGGGTGGGAATGGTGCCATTCCAGAGGGATGTGGGGCTGCCCTGGGAGCCGTTGGGGCTGATGGTTCTCCTCCTTGTTCCCAGTTCTGGCACAAAGCATGTTTCCACTGCGAGACCTGCAAGATGACCCTCAACATGAAGAACTACAAGGGCTACGAGAAGAAGCCGTACTGCAACGCGTGAGTGCCCACCAAGGGGGGCTGGAGGGTTTTGGGGGGTCTGGGGGGCTTTGGGGAGCCCTAAACATCAGCCCTCCCCCTGAAATGAGGTGTGTGGGGCACCCTGATGCCTCCAGGAACTCTTTCCTGCTCTGTGGGCAGGTGAAACCCTGCTGAAGGGCTCACACACTGGTTAATACTGGGTTTAAATCAAGGTCCACACACCAGTAAACACTGGTATTAAATCAGAGATCACTCCCCCAGTTAATACTGGGACTACAGCAGGGTTTTCCAGGCCCCAATTCCAGCTGGGGGCTGCTCTGCAGGTCCAGCATGGGCAGCCAAAGGGCAATAAAATGCCAGCCCAGGCAGAGGTTTCCATGGAGCTGATCCTGCTCTGTGTGCCCTGAAAGAAGAGGCTCTGGAGAGGTGTTTGTGCCCCCCAGGTGAACAGAGAGGGCTGGGGGGGACAGAAATGTCCCCTGGGCAGGGGTCACCACGGCCTGGGCTCTGCTGGGCTCGGGGCCAGGGCTGGCACCTGAATTTACTGCCCTTCCCTGGCAGGGAAATGAATCTGAAGGGAACTCAACCTTGAAGGCAAAATCCTTCTCTGCTGAGTGGAGGGGGATGGGGACAGGGCAGGGAGAACAAAAACAGCTGCCTGCACCTTTTTGGACCCTTTTTTGGGGCTTTTCCTTGTGTTTCTGAGCAGTGGGTGCCCAGTGCCCCCCACTTTTGATTTCTTATCAAGGAGAACCTTAATTGTGGTCCCTGCTCAGCCCTGAGCTCTGAGGACCTGAAGTGTTTCTACAAAGCAGCTCTGAAAGGGGATTTTTTTGGTAGCTGCTTTTTGCACATTGGCAGTTCTTGGAAAGAAAATGAGATAACACTGGTATTAGCACTAGTCTGTTCACAGAGTGCTTTAAAAATACTAATCCTGACAAGGGCCCTGTGGGATTGGTGTTAAAGTCATGGAGTTCCAGGCTGGTTTGGGTTGGGAGGGACCTCAAAGTTCATCCAGTTCCATCCCCAGGGACACCTTCCACTCTCTCAGGTTGCTTCAAGCCCTGTCCAGCCTGGCCTTGGACACTTCCAGGGATGGGCTATCCATGGAATAACCTGTGGGACACTCCCAGGGAAGGATTTATCCCTGTTTATCCAATCCAAACTTCCTCTCCCTGGTAATGTCTTCCATAGAAGAGAGAGCTGGTGAGAGCAGAGGGTGCCTTGGCCAAACCCTCCCACTCTGCAGCTTTTAGGGGTGGTTATTGCTGACACTTCCTGGTGCCTGTGGCTTGTCCAAAGTCCACAGCTCCTGAGGGACCCAGAGGGGACTGGCAGCATTCCACTTTGGGCTGGGAATGGCTCTTTCCTGGGATCTCCCCTGGAACCCGGGCTGGGAAGGCAGCAGATAACTCTGAATTGGTTATTTGGGGGGAGTTGTGGGTTATTTATGGGAGCTGTGGGTTTGGGGGGATGCTGCTCTTTGGGCTGGGCAGGGCTGAGACCCCCGAGGTGTCCTGATCCAAACCTTCCAAACCCCATCCCAGCCCAGCCCAGCCCTGGGGTCCCGTGCTGTGCTCTCCCTCCAGGCTGCTGGAAGGGAAGTGGGATAATAATGGGAAATTCCTGACATTCCAAGGAGTCTGCGCAACCCCGACCCGGCTCGCTTTCTCCCCCCTCTCTCGGGGCTCCCTTTGATGCTGCTGCTGCTTTAACCCCTTCCCAGCCCCTGCCTGTCCTGCCCCTGCCCCGGGGCACCTCTGGATGGCTGGAATTGTGCACAGAAACTGAGTCAAACCCTTTGTTCCTCCCACTCTGCCTGTGTGGAAGCGAAGGGAAGTGAGAGCAGCTGGAAACTGCTGGCACGGGAGGCTCTGCCAGCCCCGGCTGGGGGTGAAGGGAAGCTCCAGGGCTGGATTTGGGGTTGGTTCCCTCTGGAGTGTCCTGGGGAGTCAGAAACTGCAGGCAAGGTGTGCCTGGCAAGGGACAGCCCAGCCCTTCCCCAGGGGCTTCTGCTGCTGGTGGAGTCGAGGGACAAAATCTTCTGTCCCTGGAGAAGGGGGTGGAAAAGCAACGTTTATCCTGGCAGGGAAGAGGCTGCTTTTCTGAACATGCCTCAGCACAGGGTCTCCTCTGTTTGAGCCGTGGCCTCCTGCCAAATTCCTGAGTTTCTTGCTCCGAGAGAGCAGGAGGAAGAGGGCTGGGCTTCCTCCAGCTCTGACATTACCCCAGCCATAAATCTGGGAGCAGCCTTTGGGGACAGTGGCTGGTTCCCTGTGCCAGGCTGTGGGAATTGCTGGGTGGCAGCTGGGATGGTCCCCACCCTGTTCCCTCCTGGGCTCCAGCTGGGGGCTGGGATCACTGGGGGCTCACTGGGAGCAGCAGCCAGGGCTGGGCTGGACTCTCTGAGCACTTTGAACTGAAACAGAAGTGGGAGAAGGGAAAATCCAGCTGAACTCTGAGGCTGCTGCAAATGAAGGGGGTGGGGAGAACCTGGAGACAAGGGACAGGCAGGGCTCGTGTTCAAGGGGCCAGCTGCTCCCAAATATACATTCTATATAGGGTTTAATATTTAACTTGCTGTGCTGGAGGGGTGACAGAGCTGAGCTGAGGCTCAGGGATCAGGGAGGTCCCGGGGGGTGGTACCTGTGGCTCGGTGTGCAGCACAGATCCTGCCTGGAAAATCCTGTCTGAGAGCTCAAAGCTGAATATTCAGTCTGGGGAGCCTTCAGAGCCATCCCTGGGCACTGGGAATGCTGAGAGGGGCTGTGCTGGGATGGGGAGAAGGAGCAGAACCCTGGCCAAGAGGCTCCTTTTCTGCCTCTCTTGGCTGCAGGGCTCATCTGCTCCTCTCCCCTGGAGCCACCAAGACAAAAGCCAAGGCCAGGGTTTATCTCTGTGGGTTTGCCCCAGTTCCTGCTGCTGAACAAGCAGTTCCCAGCTGGATGCATCCCTGCCCAGAGCCCTGCTTGGCTGGGCACACTCATCCCACGGTGAGCTGGATCAGAGGCTGCACAGGAGGTTCCTGCCTCATTCCCTGCTCCTGCCCTGAGCAGGGACAGCCTGGCCTGGCACATCCTGCTTTGCTGCCCCCCCAGACCCCCAGGGAATGGTGGTGCCTCCCCAAAAGGGGCTCAAGGCTACCAGAAATATCCCCCTGGGTGTGTGGGCAGGTCGCTGCTCTCCCTCTGCCCTGACACCCTCGTGGAGCTGCTTTCCCTGCGGAGAAACCACACCCAGCACGGCCCAGAATGTCCCGGGGGATTGGGATTTTTGGGGCTGCCACTCCCCCTCCCTGAGTCAGGCAGGGCAGATCCTGCCCAGCTCACCCGGTGTGCCCTGGGAGCAGCGACCCAGCCGGGGCTGGGAAACCTGGAAATCCTGGGGATGACCCAAAAAAAGCTCCCCTGGCAGATTCCTCCCTGCTAAAATCCTGCCTTTCCACGCAGAGCCAGAGATCCAATCCCTCCAGGCTGACTCCTGGCTTGGAAAAAGTTAGTGAGCAGCTCTTGGCATCGCTCCCTGCTCCATCTGGGAGCAGCTTTCCGTGTTCATACAGTGATCTCCCAAACCTGGGGGGGCAGGAAGGGAGAGAGGAACCTCTGTGGGCTGGGATGGAGTCCAGGTGTTTATCCCAGGCTTGCTTTGTGTGAGTTCCTGGATGGGAGGAGCTGCTGCTGTGCTTTGTGTGCCAAGGGGCTCGGAGCTGACTGGGTTCTGGGTTTGGGGTGCAGGGGAGAACCCAACACTCATGGATTTTGGGATGTGGGGTCATCCTGCTGCTCTGCTGTGTTTGGGGAAGGGCTCACTGAGGAGGAGAGAGGAAAGCTTCTGAATAATGCTGGGATTTCATGGCTGGAAGGCTGGGAATGTTGGGGAATCCTCTTTGGGGTGGAGCATCTGTCTCTGCAGGGCTTGGAAGGGGCTTACCCCGGGCTCTGTCTGTGCCACTGACCTCTCCCAGCTGCCACAGCTCCCCCTGGAAATCCCAATCCTTCCCCAGGCCCTGCTGCCCTCCCTCCACCCCAGCCCAGTCACCTCTGCCTGGCAGGGACTGGGATGAGATTAAACCAGTGCTCGTCCCAGTAAGGTGTTTGTGGATGGAGCCCCCGGCGAGGTGGGAGAGGGGAAATCCAGTGTGATTCCTGCAGGGATCTCCTCCCCTTTGCTGTGTTTCACCTTCCCAACAGCCCCAGGTGTTTTCCACACACCTGGGAGAAGTTTCCCAGCTGCTCCTGGGCTGAGGAAGAGGAGGAGATGTGCAAAGCCGGGGTGGTTTTCCCTCTGCCCTGCCCTGGGAGCTGGAGCTGCCCTGCACTGACCTCACCTCCAGATGGATGTTGACTTTCCTGAACTTGCTGATCCACGCCTGGGGCCAAAAACCCTGGTGGAAAATCCCAGCTCTGTTCCCAGCTGGGGTGGAGGCAGGGCAGGCTCTGCTCTCTTCTGGGGGCTCAGGGATGGGAGGGGGAACAGCCTTTTCCAGGCACCACTTCTGAATTCCCACCCTGGCAACTCCTTTCTGCTGCATTCCCTTGAAGCATTTCCATTATGGATTGAGGAGATTTGTGGAAATAGGTTGGTTTTTCCCTGGGCAGGGGCTGGCAGAGCCTTTGGAGGCTGGGATGGGATGGGATGGATTGGATCCCACTGTTCCCACTCTGTCCTGTGCCAGAACAGCCAGGTGGGAGCCTGTGGTGGTGGCTTTGGCTTCTCCTGCCCCCTCCAGCCCTGGCACTGGGGGGGCAACAGGAGGCTCTTGGAGAAATTCTACCCTACAAAGTTGTGCTTGGTCATTCCAAGCCAGTTGTGAGGCAGGCTGGGAGCAGATGTGGGAACAGGACCAGATGCTGGCCCAGCCATTTGGGCAGCTTTTCCCCTGAAAATACCGGGAGGAACTGGAGTCTTTTCCCTAAAAATGCTGGGAGGAGCTGAATCCCTGCCCTGCAGCCTGTTGTCCCGTGGAGGGGTGTCTGGGAGCCCAGTGAGGGGCTGCTTTCATTGCTCACCAAAGAACAGTTCATTTTTGAGGCTTGTCCCTGAGAATCAGCAACCCTTTAAAAGGCAGGATGTGACCTGGGAGCCTCCAGCCAATTAATTCCTGTGTTTGGCTCCTCTCCCCCCTGTCCAGCTGCAGGGGGGTGACTGTCACCCCTGGGAGCTGCAGGGTGGGCAAGGGATGGAGTGTTTGCAGCCAGGGCTGGGGGATAAACCTGCCCAAAGCCCTCGGTTTGGAGCAGCCTGGGCTGTGTGTAAGCAACACTTGGAGCTGGAGAGGCTCTTCTAAACACACACGATCCCTGGCCTTGCTGGGGGATCAGACAGGGCTTGGGGTGGGGCTGGAGGAGCAGAGGGTGGGCCTGGATCTCCAGCCCCACCAGCTCTGCCTGCAGAGCAGCTGGACAAGGCCAGGCTGCACCTACAGGAGGGTTTTAACAGCATTATGGGAGAGTTTGACCTTGGTCCTGGTTTGGGAGAAGCTCCAAAGGGAGAGTTCAGGCACTGCCACTGGAGTTCTTGGGATGGGAGTTCCTGGGGGAAAATGCTGCTTTTAGAGCATGACTGGGATGGGATGGGATGGGATGGAAGTGCTTGGAGATGGACAGGGATGGGATGGAAGTGCTTGGAAATGNCCACTGGGATGGGATGGGATGGGATGGGATGGCAGTGCTTGGAGATGGACAGGGATGGGATGGAAGTGCTTGGAAATTCACGGGGATGGGATGGAAGTGCTTGGAGATGGACAGGGATCTGGAGGTGGAATTGCTGGCAAACCCTTCCCACTGTTGCTGTGGGGCTGGGAAGGTGCAAACACTGCCCAGGTGAGATGGGGTCATGTGTCACATGGAAACTGGGGCAAGATGCTGGTGTGGGGCAGTTTCTGGTCAGTGCCTGGGGAGGAGGGGCTGTGTTTGCTTCCCGATGTCCCCGTGGGGACCTGATCCTCACCCGTGGGGCTGCAGGAATCACTCGTGGCCCCCGGGATGAGCTCTTTGCTGCTGCTGGGAGCTCTGCAGGGCAGACAGACCCTTCTCCCCCGGGAGCTCCAGGCCGTTCCCAGCCGGATAACCTTTCATTGCCTCGCAATTGCCGTGCTCCAGCAGCCCCTAATGCGGGAGCCAGACGGCATCTCTGGCCGGAGGAGACTCCGGTGACCTCATTTAGCAGTGCCACAAACCGGGGGTGGCTGCGGTGCGTCCGGGGCTCGTCCTTGGAGCCACAAAGCTCCTCTTTTTTGGGGTTTTTCCCGAGGTTTGAGGGTGGGAAGTGGCTGTTTGTGGGCGACCCCTGCCAGGCTGGAGGTGCTCTTGCAAGAGAGGGATCTGGAGGGATCTGGAGGGATGGTTTGGGGATGGGGGGGTCTCTGCTGTCACTGCTCATCCCATCCCTCACTGGCTGTTCTGTGGAGAATTCTGGAATATTCTGAGTGGGAAGGGACCCCTGAGGATCACCCAGCCCAGCTCAGACACCCCAGCAATCCCAGCCTGTCCCTGAGGGAGTTGTCCAAACCCTGCTGGAGCTCTGGCAGCCTTGGGGCTGTGCCCACCACCCTCTGGGGGAAGAACCTTGTCCTGACATCCATCCCACCCCTCCCTGACATCCATCCTCCCCCTCCCTGACACAGCCCCAGCCATCCCCTGGGTCCTGTCCCTGTGATCAGTGCCTGCCCTTCCCCTTCCCCTGCTGAGGACCCTCCAGACCCTCGAGGTCCCCTCTCCCCTTCCCAGGCTGGATCTGGAGGTGCCTTTTCCTCCTGTCTCTCCCACTGGGTTCAATCCCCCTGCAGAGCTGCAGATTCAGGGGGGGTGTTCCTGCATCCCTCAGGCAGGGAGAACACCCCGGTCCTGCTGCAGCATCACCCCAAAAAAAGACCTGGGAGGGGGGACCCTCCCTCAGGCAGCACCCACGGGTGGGTTGGTTTTTCCCCTCTCCCTGAATCCCGTTTATTCTTGGAAGTTTCCTGGTTTTGCCTGGAGGGCTCTTCCCTCGCAGCAGACTTTACACAAATGTCACATCCCGGGGGATGTGAGACTAATGATTTCCTTGCAGTTTGTCACGAGTGGGGAGGAGTTAAAGCAGCTTCTCACCCTTTTACCCTCTGGGGCAGCTCTGCTGGAGCCCGTGGAGTTTTCCCAAGGACCTCGGGGGCTCCTTAAAGTGCCTTTTGTTCCCCGCAGCTCCCCTACCTGATGCAATAAATTAGGAAATGAGTGTTTCTGCAGGAGAGGGGCTGAAGGGGGTCGGGGCAGGAGTGTTATTGGGGTGCCTGACACTGGAAAGCCTCTTCCTTCTTGGGCTTTGGGCTCAGTGCTGGGATGGGCACCCGAATTCCTGCTGGGGCCAGTTTGGGAAGGCTCTGGCTCTGTGCTGACTGGGGGAGCTTGGGGGTGGGTTTGGGGTGGATTTGAGGGGTGCTGCTGGTGCTGCTTCGAGGGGATTGAGCAATAACCAGACCCGTTAATGGTGATGCTGGGGGGGCTCTGAGGACCCCCCAGCTCTGCTCCTGCCTCGGGTTTGGTGGAGAGAAGGGGAGCAGCCCCCGTTCCCACACAGCCACTGCTCCCATCCCAAGGCAATTCCCTCCCTGCCTCCTCCTTGGGCTTTCATTCCTTGCTGGCGGTGGCTGTGACCGATTCTCATGCCCAGGAGATGCTTTTCCCCTCCCTGGTGCGTGGCAGGACCTGGGGGGTTTGTGTTTGGAGTGGTTGGGCAGGGAAACCACCCCCTCCCCTGGCCTTAAATTCCCCGAGGACTCGAGTGCCTTTTCCCTGTGGAGCAGCTCCCGGGGCTGGGGAGAAAAGCAGCGCCTGGTCCTGGGGGAAGATGCTTCGTTTGTGCCTTTCCTCCCCCGCCTGGCACAGATTCCTCCTGGCTCTCACCCACGGGGGGCTCAAGGCTGAGGCAAAGCCGCCTCCAACCCTTGGGGAATGTCCTCCCAATCCAAGGGAGCCTCATCCCAGCTCCATCCCTGGGGTCTGTGGCAGGGCACAGCCCGGCGCTGCCGTCAGGCCCAATCAGGCTCTTGTTCTCCGGGTTATTTTTAATTCCCCCCCGTGGCTTCCCAGCTCCCCTGAGCTCCGGGGGCTGTTTCCCTGGGCTTTCCCTCCTCCCCGCAGCCAGAGGTTGTGCTGGGGACTCATCTCCTCCCGAGCGTGCTCGGGGCACGGGCTGGGGTTGCCATGGCAATGGGAGGATTTCTGCGGGCAGCATCACTGATGCTCCGGGAGCTCCGGGCTGGGACCGAGCTCTGCTTGTGCTGAACCCACCTCAGTCCTGCCTTTGCCCTTCACAGGCTCTGTGTCTCACTCCTGGGCTCTTCTGGTGGCAATTAAAATTGGGAATATCCGTAGGAAAATCCTCTGGGTGTGTAAAGACCCCAGGGAGAGGGGCTGGGGGATCCTCCCAGGGCTGGGACAGAGCTCTGTGCCGTTCCCATGGCTGGGCTGGGAATGGGCTGTGTATCCTGTATCTGTATCCTGTGCCTTCCCTGCCTGCTCTGCACATGGAGAATTAGGGAGCTGGGAGGGTCTTTGGTGCCTCAGGATCCCAGGATGGGTTGGGTTGGGAGGGACCTCCAGGGGACCCAGTTCCACCCCNAGGGCACAGCCCGGCGCTGCCGTCAGGCCCAATCAGGCTCTTGTTCTCCGGGTTATTTTTAATTCCCCCCCGTGGTTTCCCAGCTCCCCTGAGCTCCGGGGGCTGTTTCCCTGGGCTTTCCCTCCTCCCCGCAGCCAGAGGTTGTGCTGGGGACTCATCTCCTCCCGAGCGTGCTCGGGGCACGGGCTGGGGTTGCCATGGCAATGGGAGGATTTCTGCGGGCAGCATCACTGATGCTCCGGGAGCTCCGGGCTGGGACCGAGCTCTGCTTGTGCTGAACCCACCTCAGTCCTGCCTTTGCCCTTCACAGGCTCTGTGTCTCACTCCTGGGCTCTTCTGGTGGCAATTAAAATTGGGAATATCCGTAGGAAAATCCTCTGGGTGTGTAAAGACAACAGGGAGAGGGGCTGGGGGATCCTCCCAGGGCTGGGACAGAGCTCTGTGCCGTTCCCATGGCTGGGCTGGGAATGGGCTGTGTATCCTGTATCTGTATCCTGTGCCTTCCCTGCCTGCTCTGCACATGGAGAATTAGGGAGCTGGGAGGGTCTTTGGTGCCTCAGGATCCCAGGATGGGTTGGGTTGGGAGGGACCTCCAGGGGACCCAGTTCCACCCCCTGCCATGGCCCAGGGGCACCTTCCATGGCCCAGGGGCACCTTCCATGGCCCAGGGCGCTCAGGATGGAGCTGCTTGTGCTCAGAAAGGTGCTTTGTTTCCTCTGCCCTTGGTCTGAGTCAGGCTGTGACTCCCAGGAACTCCAGGGAAGGGCTCCAGGATGGGAGCAGAGGCTGGGGCAGGAGATGAGCTCAGCCCGTCCCCTCGTGCCCCCTAAGCCGAGGTGCTGCTCTTAGTGATTAGTGCTGCTCTTAATTAAGAATCCTGGTGGGGTTTGCTCCTGACTCTGCCCAGCAGGTCCCAGCATCCCATAGCCTGATCCTATGGAATCACTAAGGCTGGAAAAGCCTGCCCAGATCCCCCAGTCCAACCTTCAACCAGCACTGCCCTGTCCCCAAGTGCCACCTCCAGGGGTGGTGACTCCACCACTTCCCTGTTCCAATGTCTGACCACCTTTCCATGAAGAAACTTTCCCAGATATCCAACCTAAACCTCCATTTGGTGCACCTTGGAGCTGTCCCTTCTTGTCCCCTGCACTGTGGTGTCCCCCTGGTGAGCTTAGGGCCCTCCTGGAAAATCAGGTGGTGGAGTTTTAGTGCAGGAANCTGCCATGGCCCAGGGGCACCTTCCATGGTCCAGGGTGCTCAGGTGCCAGCCTTGCTACTGGATCCCAGTGGGAGCCCCTGGCACAGCAGTGCTGGAGGTGCTGGGAAGGAGCCCGAGCACAGCATTGTATCCCCTGTAATCAGATTAATCGAAACAGAGATTAAGCTGAATCCCTCAAGCAGCTGGTGATCTGTTGTTTGGGTAAAACTGATTCTTGTCCTTCCCAATCCTGCTGCTGCTTGTCTGGGGCGTGGGGAGGGTTAATTTGGGCTTACTTGGGGTGGTGGTGGCTGCATCCTGTGTGTCCCCACGTGCTGGGGACAGAGCTGGGCTGGGGTCTCAGGGCCAAGGTCCATCAGCAGGACGTTTCCCATCCCTCTGGCACCCGGGGTGTTGTGTCAGTGGTGACAATGGGACACGGGGATGGTGACAATGGGACATGGGGGTGGTGACAGTGGGGGTGCCCATCAGGACAGAGTGGGGAGGTGGAGGTTGGTTTTTGGGGTCCCCTGCAGGGCTGGCAGCAGGGGGGACGTGCTGGGAGCTGAGCTGGCTCTTGCCCTTTGTGCAAACCACGGCTGCACTGGCTGCTTTGGGGGTGCAAGGGGGGTTCTCCTCGTGGCTCTGGCGAGGCTGAGGCAGCTATTTTTAATCTCGAGTTTCCTGCCCTGCTGCTCCTCTGGCAGGGCTGTGGGTGGGGATCTGCTGCTCTCCTGCCCCCCCAGCACCACCTCAGCTCCTGGATCAGAGGGGTGATGCTGCTTCTGGGAGCTGCAGGTGGCCCAGGGATTGTGGCACAGCCCACAGGGAAGGGTTTGGTTTGGCCACCACTGTGGGCAAGCACAAGGAGAAAGGGCTGTGAACTGCCAGGGGCAGGGTTAGGTTGGGATCCTGGCAGGGAATTCTTCCCTGGGAGGGAATGGAATGGAATTCCCAGAGAAGCTGTGGCTACTCCATCCCTGGAAGTGTTCAAGGCCAGGTTGGACAGGGCTTGGAGCAACTTGGGCTAGTGGGAGGTGTCCCTGCCCATGGCAGGGGGTTGGAACCCTCCTGATCTTCAAGGGAAGGACCAGGACCTGGGTGGTGAAGCTCCCTGGGGGGAAAAAGTGTTCCTCTTGCCTTTTTTTTGGATAAACCTGAAGTTAATGTGTTGAGATTGGGAGAGAACCTGGAGGGGAAGGTGTGTTGGCTGGGGAGGTGTCAGGCACGGGGAGAAATCCCACCTGAGCAATCCCACCATCCCAAATGGCAACTCCTAAACCCACGTGGGGATGTGTCCCCACCTCTGGCTCCTCCAGACTGGGATCAAAGCACTGGAAGTGTTCCAAACACATGGATGTGGGATGTGGGTTAGTGGGGACACTGCAGTGCCAGCCGAAGGTTGGACTTGATGATGCTGGGGGGCTTTTCCGACCTTACTGATCCCATAACTCCATGGTGGGACTTTGGGTGACGGGGCTGGTGGTGCTGGGGTGGCAGGGGGAGAGCAGGGGAGCAGGGGAATAGGGGGATTCATGCTGTGCTTCCCTCCCCAGACACTACCCGAAGCAATCCTTCACCACAGTGGCAGACACGCCCGAGAACCTGCGCCTAAAGCAGCAGAGCGAGCTCCAGAGCCAGGTGAGCACCCAGAGCCCCACACTTCCACCTTCCAAGGTCCTTTCCCACTGGGTGTCTCTTTGGCTGGTGGGCATTCCCCGTGGTGTTTGGGGGAGGAACTGGCAGATTTTGGGATGGGCACACCGAAGGATGCTCTGACCTTCCTTATTCTCTTCCCATTCGCCTGAGAGTGTCAGGAGGTGGGAAACAGATTCCCTGGGAATGCATCCAGGGGGAGGAGGAGGAGGGAGAAGGTCAGAGCTCACCTGCAGCAGGCAGAGCTGGTGCTGCCCGTGGGGTGGGGAAAGCTCTGCTTTTGCAAGGGCTCTTCCTGCCAGGGAGTTGCCCAACAGCCCCCTGGCTTGCCCAAGTGCAGCTGGAGCCCGGCCTGGGGCTGGGTTTGTGTCCCTGGAGTGGTGACAGGGACGGTGACAGGGACCAGGGGACACAATTCCCATGGTAACAGCCGGGATGCTGCTGTGCCGAGCTGGGAGGCTCCAGCCAGGGGGGCTCAGGGCTCTTCCTGAGCTGGGGGGTTTTAAGGGGCACCCAGGGGAGAGACTGAGCTCTGCAGGGACCCCCAGCCCCTGGGACCGGCCCTGCAGGGGACAGGGTGGCTCTTTTGTCCACCTTGCACCTCCAGAGGTTGGTCAGCACAGGGACAGGAGCAGCCATGCCCAGCTCCTGGGGGTCTCCTGGGTTTGGGGGCTGGAAGAGCCCTCTGCCCCCTTGGTGGCACATCAGGGGAGGGGCTGGGCTGCAGGCAGGGTCTGGATCCACACCAGGATAAGCTGCAAAGGAGGATTTCTGTGAGGAGGGTGGTGCTGGGGGGGATGCTGGACCTTTGGGTGCTGGCAGAGCCCCTGCTGAAGGGCTGGGGGGGATGCAGGAAAAGGGGGGATGCAGCAGGAGGGAGGTGGCAAAGCCAGGTGGAAGCTGCCAGGCTGGATCACCAGCCCGGGGGAGGACAGATCCTAAACACACTCCAGATAAGATCTTAATCCCTCTCTGCCTTTGTTCTGCCTACAAAGGGAGTCTCCCACTTTCCAAGCTCCAAACATTTGTCTCTCTTGGAGCATCCCGGCTGCTCTGGCTTATTGACAATCCCTTCTCCTAATTGCAGGAGCTGAGCAGAGCCCCGGGGATGGCATCGGTCACTCCAGCGCTGCCAGGGCAGGCAGGAGCTTCCAGAGCCCTGCAAATGAACTGGAATTGTTGGCTGAGACAGGGCAAGGCTTGTGCAAAAGGCTGGCTAGCTGTGCTGAGGCTCCTGCCCAGTTTGCCAGTTCAAGTGCCATCCAGACAGCACAGCCCAGCTCTGGTGGGACAGGAGGGGTCTGCATGTTCAGCCAGTGGTGAAATTCCATGGGGAGGAAGGTCAGGGGTGTGGGAACAGTCACATCTGGCTTTCAGCTTGTGTTTGTCAGCCAAACCCAGCCAGGGCCGAGCTCTCGGTGCTGTGTCCCTCTGGGGAAACCCTGGCTGGGCTTCCCTGCTGTGGGAGAAGGGGGCATCCCTGGGAGAGGGGGCATCACTGGGTCTGTGTCCTCTGCCAGGGATTTCCAGCAGTGCCAGTGATGCTTTTCCCATCCCTCTGGAGTCAGACTCCTGGGGAGTCAAGATCCTCGTGGATGAGCCCAAGGAGGCTGATCCTACATTTCCTCTCCCAGAATACCCCACATCTCTGCACTGGTGTGACTGGGAAAGGGACTGGGTCACTGGAGCCATCACTGGGGGCTGTGGGTGGCAGGGATGGGCTGGCAGGGACAGGATGACAGGGGCAGGGTGCTGGGCACCTGTGTGCCATGCACAAGGCTGGGGTGATGGGGACAGGGGGACAGGGACAGGGTGCTGGCACGTGCAGGGATGGGGTAACAGGGACAGAGGGACAGGGATGGGGTGCTGGGCACCTGCAGGGCCAGGGTGACAGGGACAGAGGGACAGGGATGGGGTGCTGGGCACCTGCAGGGCCAGGGTGACAGGAATAGGGTGGTGGCACGTGCAGGGTGGGGGTGCCAAGGCCAGCTCCGTGCCAAGCCACAGTCATTCCACGTCTCTGCTATTTGTGTCCCTCAGGGGAGGCGTCTCCCATTCCGGTCACTGGAAGCTGCTGGCTAATTTGTCCTGTGTGGCTAAATGTGTCCCCAAAGTGACAGCTCTGGTGGCCACAGGCTGCTCCCACAGCCCACACGTGGCAGGCAAATTGCAGCTTCCCATCCCGTGGCTCCTTTTTGAGCCCCTCCGTGGGTGGGTGTGGGCACAGCCCTTCCTGCCCCAGGGTGGGGGGTGCCCTGGGTGGGCAGCAGGTGCCTGGGTTCTGTCCCCCCTGTGCCAGCCCCTCTGGCAGCTCTGTTGTCACCTCAGTGCCGGTGACAGCGAGGACGTGGCACAGGGAGGGGTGGCTGTGCTTGAGCTGGGGGGTGTGATGTGGGAAGGGCTGTTCTCCAGCTCCCCTTGGATAACACAGGGATGCACATGGTGTCAGTCCCCTCCTAGCACGGAGAGGGAAGAGTTCCTCGGGGAAAATTAATTGTGGCTCCCATTTTTATTACTGTATTATTATTGTCATCACTGTGGGATGCAGCCAGGCATCCCCAGCCAGCAGCTTTTTAGGGCTGAACTGCTGTGTCCTGAAAAACCCCAAGAAAAGTGGGATTTAGGAGGGTGAAAATACAGAGCTGCTCAGGGGGATTGCTTGGTAAGGAATTTCCTTACCTTTCCTGGATTTCTTGGAGCTCCTGAGCTGTGTGTGCAGCCCCCAGGGGTGCCCTGTCCCCTGTCCTGGGGGATAATCCCTGTCCTGAGCAGCATCTCCAGGCAGGATGGGGGGCAGCATCCCCCCCTGCCCAGGGAAACAGCCCTTCTGTTGGGTGGGGGACCAACACAGCCCCTGTCACTGGGCAAACTGGTCCCAGAGCAGCTGCAGGACTGAGTCACCCCCTCCTGACCCTGTCACTGGCTTTGTGTCACCAGTTTGGTGTCACAGCTCAGTTAACCTCTGGTTCCTCCTCACGGAGCCGAGGCTGCCCCTTCCCCCTCGGGGAAATTCAGGTTGTTCTTTACCCCAGACAGCAAAAGTTTGTCCTTTCCCTCTTATTGCTCTGAGCAAACAGAGGGTTCTGCCCAGAGGTTCTGGAGCAGGACAGTGTGAGGTCCTGGTCCTTGGGGGTGCCAGGGAAAGGGGCCTGATCCCCCCACCCCACAGTTATCTCAGCTTGGCCTGTGGGATCTGCAAACCCCTTTTCTGTGGAGCCAGCCCAGCTGGGCCCCTCTCCTGGTGCCCTTCCCATTGTGGTGCCAACACAAAGCCCTGCAGGGCATGAGGGGAACCCCTGGGAAATACAGTCCCTTCAGGCTCTTCCCTCCCCAGAGGGGCTTTTGGCAGGGGCCCAGGTGCCCAGGGGAGGGTGCAGGGGTCTCTCTGCCCATCTGCCCCCCAGGCTGGGGGAATGGGGTGGCTTTGTGGCTCTCGGGCCCCGTTTCCTTCCCCGTTGGGGCCGTCACGGCTGTGCTTGGGTTTCAGCCTCTGCAGGAGCTGCTTCTGCTTCTGGGGGACCTGCTGGGAGCAGAGCCCTGTGGGGAGCACATCTGGGCTGGGCAGCACATCTGGGCTCTGCCAGCTCCCTCTGGGGAAAGCTGGACGCTCCAGTCTTAGCCCTGGGTTAAAAAGGCAGAAAGCAGAGGAAAACCGTGACTTTTCAGCTCCTGGAAGTGGCTGCAAACAGAAGGAGGGCTGTGTTTTGCAGCCTCCACCCCCCACAAGCTGGTTTTGTTCAAGGTGTTTCCCCTCCCAGAGGTGGCTGAGCATCCCTTGGCTGGCAGGGCCTTGGGAGGGGGGGGTGTCCCTGCATCCCATGGATGTGCTGGTGACCCACAGGAACCCAAAAGCAAACCCGAGTTCCCCCAAGCCCTGCTGGAAGAGAAACAGGATCTGCAGAGCCACAGGACGTTGTTGGGGTGTCCCAGCTCTTGGCAAACCCCCCTTTTGCCCCCCCTGGGTCCTCTGGGGGGTCTCCTGAGCGAGGCAAAGGCTCTGGTGGAAGGTGCTGGTGAATCAGCTCTCAGCCCCAGCCCTGCCCTCCTGCTTTCCCCCATTTCTAACCCTGGGTTTTCCTTCTCTGCCCCCAGATCCGCTACAAGGAGGAGTTTGAGAAGAACAAGGGCAAAGGCTTCAGCGTGGTGGCCGACACCCCCGAGCTGCAGAGGATCAAGAAGACTCAGGATCAGATCAGCAACGTGAGTGAATTCCCGTCCCTGCTGTGACATTGCTGGGACCTTCCCGGCCCAGGGGGGCTCTCAGTGCAGCCAGGGGGGCACCACGCTCTGCCAGCTGCAATCCTGCAATCCTGGCAGCATTCCATCTCCAGCCTGTTTTCCTGGGCATCCTGTGGTCCCTCCTGCCCCTCTCCCAGCTCCTCCTTGGATACTAGAGGGGTATCCAAGCTCCTCCAGTCCATGTTGGGTGTGAGAAAGGAGAGGGGAACAGCAGAATGTGGCATCTGGGGAGGGGCAAAGGTGCACCAGGGGCAGTTCCATCCACGCCTGGTTGTCACTGACACCCCCAGGGTGGGCAGCCCTGGGATTGTGGAATATCCTGAGCTGAGGGGACCCCCAGGGATCATCCTTCCAGCTGCTGGCCCTGCACAGAACCCCATGCTGGGGCTGCTCCTGCTCCTCTCCTGCTCCCTCTGGCTGCTGTGTGTGTGTGAGGGTGTGTGTGGATGCTGAGTGTGTGTGTGTGTGTGAGGGTGTGTGTGGATGCTGAGTGTTGCCATGGCGATGGAGGGGGATGCTCAGGCACAGTAAACAGGAGGATGCACAGGAGGATGCACGTCTGGCTGCAGCACCGGGCTGGGGGCTGGGGCTGGCCCTGCCCCCAAATCCCCCCTGCTCTCCCCCCAGCAGAGCACAGGGAGTGCATTAACCTTTGGCTGCAGGTGACAGTCACGTGTGTCGCTTCTCAAAGCTGTTGGGAAACCCTGGGAAGGGAAAGGGCCGGATTCTCCCTGCTCAGTCAACCCTTTCCGTGAGAAACCTCGGGGGGATCCACGAGCTGGTGGTGTCTGGGAGCTCCTCTCCTCCTCCTGGCTCTGCTCTCGCTTTTCCATCATGAGAATCCCTGCCCTGGGGACACAATCCCTTGGTGGGGCTGCTGGGATGTCCAGGGAAGGGGGCTGGACTTGCTGGAATGCCCAGAGAGGGAGGACAGGGAGCTCACACACCCAGAAAGCCCAAGCAGGGCAGGAGGGGGAGGTTTATTCCCTCTTCTTCTGCTCCCACCTCCCTGGCAAACAGTGGTCTAGTCTTTCCTTGGGGAATTATGGGTTGTTTTTGTCCCACCAAACCCCGGGGAAGGCTCGGGAAAGGGACCTGGCTGGAAGATTTGCTCTGGGGCAGCTTCTCTGTGGGCTCTGGGGTGGCAGGAGCTCAGCACAGCTTCCCTGCCTTGGAGCAGGGCTGTGTTTGGGGAGAATCCATGGGGGTTTGGGGGCATTAAACAACCCACACTAAATAATACCATAAAGAATAAATCACCTAGCAGGGAACTGGGCCCAGCCCTGTGCTCGGTCCCCTCACCCTCTCCCAGCCACGGGCACAGTTTCCAGCAGCTTCCCTGGCATCTGCTGCCAGCCCGGGGTGGCCGTGACCCACTTAGGGAAGACACAGAGACAGCCCCCTCCCTGCTCCCTGCCTGGCTCAGCCTCAGCATTCCAGTGCTAGGGGGGCAGCTGGGCACCCACGGGGGCACAGAAGGGGGGCCCGGCATGGCCATGCCCCAAACTGCCCTCGGTGGGGGGGAGGAGACCCTCGAATGGAAGGAATGGAGCTGTGCCGAGGCTGTCCCTGTCCCTGAGGTGTCCCCAAGGCTGTCCCCATCCTCCCGAGGGTCCCCACAGCAGCCAGGGCAGGGGGTGCTGCCCCCAAGGCCTCTCCCCCCCTCCAGGAGGGTGGCTCTGCTCCAGGCTCTGCCCGTGGTGCCCTTCAGGAAATCACTGTTTAACCAGCACATTAACAGGCTCCCGGTGCTTCCCGCTGGGAATTCATTCATTAACACCGAGGGTTAATTGGTACTGCCCAGGCAGCCGGGGTGACCCTTCCCCTGCCTTGGCTTTGGGGTGGGGGGTCGCACACCAGGCTTGGTGTCTGCAGTTCCTAAAGGGGCTTTTCGTGGTCTGGGAGCCTGGGCTTGCATGTCATCCTGAGAAATTCCCATATCCCACCCAGAGGACACTGAAACCTCCTTTTTTCTGTGCCACAAGGAGGGCTGAGCCCCCTGTGCTCCGGGGGGCGTGGGGGGAGAACCCCCTGGGGCTCCCGAGGGAGGGGGCACAGAGGAATGACCTGCGATGGGATGAAGGCTCAGAGAATAAAGGAATCATTAAGGTTGCAAAAGCCCTCAAAGACCCTCCAGTCCAGTGTCACCTCCAGCCTCATCCCCAAGTGCCACATCCATGGTTTTTTAACACTTCCAGGGCTGGTGACTCCTTTTCCAGTACCTGCCCACCCTTTCCATGGAGGAATTTCCCCTGATATCCAATCTCAACCTCCTCTGGCACAACCCGGGGCCGTTTCCCCTCGTCCTGCTGCTTGTTCTCCGGGACAAGATCTGTCCCCTGACCTGTCCCCGCTGTCCCCTCCCCGCAGATCAAATACCACGAGGAGTTCGAGCGGAGCCGGATGGGCCCGAGCCCCGGGGAGGGCTGCGAGCCGGAGCGCCGCAATTCCCAGGAGAGCTCCGGGTACCGGAGACCCCCCGAGCAGCACCAGCCGCCCCACCTCGTCCAGCCCACCACCCCAGGTGAGTTTAGGGGGAAAACCGGGATTTTGGGAGCGGTTTTCCCGTGCCCCCCAACCTCCCAGCGCACGGATCCATCCTTCCCCCCGCAGTGTACCAGCAGCAGCCGCCTCCATCCCAATCCTATGGCTACAAGGAGCCGGCAGCCCCGGCCTCGACACAGCGCAACGCCCCGTCTGGAGGGGGGGTGAGTGAAGCCCCCCACCCAACCCCACCCCACCGCGGAGGGGTTTGCTCTGCCCGCTGCCCACCCCTGCCCGGGGGAAAGGATTTTGGCCCCGCATTGCCAGGGAGCATCCCCACTCCCAGCCCCCGGGGGATGCTCGGGGGATGCCCGGGGGGCTCGGGGAGGCTCTGCCACCGCCCCCTCTGCCCCCACAGAAGCGTTTCCGCGCCGTCTACGACTACAACGCGGCCGACGAGGACGAGGTTTCCTTCCAGGACGGCGACACCATCATCAACGTGCAGCAGATCGACGACGGCTGGATGTACGGCACGGTGGAGCGCACGGGGGACACGGGCATGCTGCCCGCCAACTACGTCGAGGCCATCTGAGCCCCCCGGGGGGGCCGGGGGTGGCGGCCGAGCCCCCGGCCCGCGGCTGTCCCCCTGGGGGAGTCTGTGTGTCCCTCCGCCCCAGCGTCCCCTGTCCCCGGTGCCTCCGGACAACCCCGCAGCCTCCTCCGGGTTCTGCATCCTGCTCAGCCCCGGGGATGCTCCGGGGGGCTGAGGGGCCAGGGGGGGCTCGAGGGGCCACAATGTCCCTGCTCCTCGGGGGTCCCTCCTCTCCGGGGCTCTCCTGGCCGGGGGAGCAGCCGGAGTTATTGGGATCCCAAAAAAGAGGGGGGCAAACCATGCGAGGACCAAACTGCCCCCAGCGTGGCAGGGCTGGGCAGCGGGGCCGGGGGGATGCGGGGCCCGAGGGCTGCAGGGATGGGCTGGGAGCCTCCCCCCGCCCCGCCCGGCTCCCCGGCACAGCTCCCGGTCAGTCCTCGCTCCCTTCGGTCCTAAAAAACAGGAAAACGTTCGCAGTTGAAATCTCAAACCAGATCTTTGCCCTCGGGATGCCGAGCAGCTGCTCTGGGCAGCCCTGGGAGTGGCTCTGGCTGTCCCATCCCGTGTCCCACATCCCTCCAGGCTGAGCTGGGGGGTTGCTTTGCCTGGAAGCTGGAGCTGGGCTGACCCCCCTGCAGCTCCAGCTCCCCCTGAGCTGGGTTTGGGGGTCCCCTGGAAGCCCCTTCCCCCTCAGCACCTCCCCAAAGTCCCTGAGAACCTTCCTGCTCCTCTCTTGCTGCTGGTGGGTTTTTGGGACCCTCCTGAGCCTTCCCCCTGCTGGGAGGATGGGCTGGGGAGGCAGCAGGATCAGCCCCCATCCATCCTTGCCAGCCCCATCCTCCCCCTCTGGGACCAACCTGAGTGAGTGTCCCCCTCACCCTGAGCCCCCCTGCCCCTCGTTCCCAGCGATGGTGGCAGCTTTGGGGACCACCTGGAATCGTGTCATGGACCAAAATCTCAAAGCACATCCCTGTCCCCTCCTCCTCTGGGCTCCCAAGGCCCTGGAGCTGGTCGGGGTTGGTATAACTGGAAGCCTCTGTGGGCAGGGAGGGGTGGGACGCTCCTCTCCTGGGTCACAGGAGGGGGACATGGGGACACTGGGGATGTCCCCTCGCTGGGCTGCACCAGGACACTCCCAGGGGGAAAGTGCCACCTTTGCTGTTCCCAAAGGAGAAGAGGGAACGGAGGGACCAAAGTGGAGGAGTTGGGACATTCCTTGTGCTTGCAGAGCCCTCCCTCGGGGCACTCGGGGTGGCGCTGGGATGGGGTCACAGGCTCGGGGGCTGCTGGAGCGGGGAGGGGTCCCTGGCAGGGCAGAGACCCCCGGGAGGGCCTGAGACAGGCGAAGAGGAGCAGCATTTTGCTCCTGGCTCGTTCCCTAAGCGGCTGCAGTGGGAGGGGGGAGAGTGACAGGGATTTGGGGACAGGGGAGCAGCCAGGCCGGGCTGCCCGGGGGGGGATCCCAGTTGGTGCTAAAACCAGTGAGCACAAGGGCAGGGAGGGCGGCTGGGCTGGGGCACCCCCATCCCCTGCTGATCCTCCTCTTAGTCACGTTCTCGTCTGGGGCTGGGGGGAGCGTCAATGTGAATAAACCGTTTTTTAATGGACCAAATAACACAGGCAGTTCCGTTTTGGGATACAGACCTTTTTTTAATGCTACCTTGAGACCACTGTCCCTAATCGTCCCCCTCCCGTGCCCTGCCCCTTCTCCCCTGCCATGGGAAACAAACCTCTTACTGCTTCATTTCTGCCTTTTTCTCTCAACTTATGCACTTTTTTGCCTTTTTTTCATAGCCGAAAAGCACCTAAACCTGTATTTAAAATAAATAAATAAATAAAATAGTAAAAAAAAACTAAAAAAAAAAGGAAAATGAAAAGCTGAATCGCTTCTCATCACGTGTAAAATAGTCCTCGTCCCTCCCAGCTCCCCCGGTCGCGTCTCAGTGCTGAGCTTAGAACGTGTTTTCTTCGGGATCCGTCGCTTGAGTGGGGTTTGTCCTGTGTCCTCCTTCCCGTGGGCTTGAACACCCCCCAATAAACCCTGGGATTTGGCCTTTTTATCCCAAACCATCGAGGGGAACAACCCAACCGAGTCTCTGCCCCGCTTTCCTCGGATGAGAAATAAAAGTCTAATTTTTACCTGCTGATTGTGCTGCCTTTTGGTTGCCGTCGCTTTCCCGGCTCTTTTCCTCCTTCCCTGGGACGCGGGGGGAATTTTGGGATTAGGGGAAGTTGCCGGAGCTGGGACATCCCCTGGCTTGGCTCTCCTGGGATGCAGTTCCTTGGCTTATCCCTGCTCCAGCCAAGCTGCTGCCACCGGGTTCCTTTGGAATTCGGCCTCTCCAGGTGGGATTTTCAGCAGCCACAGCGTTTGGCAGTGGGGGGAACACAAAAATCGGGAGGGTGTGTGGAGGAGGAGGTTATTTTTCCACAGCACTAGCCAAAAACCCCAAGGAAGATAAAGCATCTCCATGTGTGTGGCACTGAAGGGAAAGGATGGGGTGGTGTCCCAGGAACCCCAGGCTGGAAGGGGAGCTCAGACTGGTCCTGGTGTGCCTTTGTCATGGACAATTCTCATTTTTTCCCCACAGCAGGGCCCTGTCCCAGCTGCAAACGGGGGGGTCCCATCGCTGTGAGCCCCCCACGGTCCCACGGGCAGCAGTTTGGGAAGGGAAGGAGCGGGGACTGAAGGACAACAGGCAGGGCTGGCCCCGGGGCCGGGCTGAGCCGGGTGTTTGCGATCCCTTTATCCCCCTCCTGGCTGCTGGAAAGCGGCTCCATCAGCTCCGGCATCGTCTCTGCATCCTGAGCGAGCCGCGCCGGGGCTGCCAGGGCTGGGCAGGGCAGGACGCGGCATCTGCAGCCCCAAATCCCTGCCCGACCCCCGGGACCCCCTGCCCGGCGCCCCATCCTCCTCCCTCACCATGCTGGATATCTTCATCCTGATGTTCTTCGCCATCATCGGCCTCGTCATCCTCTCCTACATCATCTACATGCTCTAGGGAGATGCGGGGAGGGGGATGCGGCTCAGCAGCGGCCCCGAGATCCCAGCCCCATCCAGGTGAGCGGGGAAGGGGGGGACGAGGCTCGGGTTGGGGTCGGCGCCGTCGGTTTTGGCTGCCCGGGCTGGAAGGAGGGCACGGGGGGGTGAGTTTATCGATCAGGCCACTCGGCCCGGCCATTGTGCGGCTGCTGGGTGGGTTTAGGGGCCCCTTCCCGCTTGGAAAAGCTGCTGTGTGGGTTTTGTTCCCGGCGGGGAGGGCGATCAAACAGCAAGGAGGGATCCTTGCAAAGGGGGGGGTCCCCTGGGGAAGGGGGGGCTCTGCCTCCTCCCCATCATCTCCCCGTGTCCCCCAGCTCCCTGCCCAGCTCAGACCAGCCTCTCCTTTCTCTTCCACAGCCCTGTCCGTGTCCCTCGGAGCCTTCTGGAACAGCGATAAAACCTCCGCGAGCCCCGGCGGGGATGGGGAGGGGGCTGCGAGGGGACCACCCCCCGTTGGCGGCGGTGTCCCGCTGGGATGGGGAGGGTCCTGCCCGCCCCGTGCGCTGGATCCCCCCGGGATGGGCGTTTCCGAGGTCGCCCATCTGGGTTGCGTTTTAGGAAAGCACTTCTATTTTTGATGAAAAAACTGTGGAAGGCGACGGAATAAAGAGGAGTGACACGGGAGAGGGGCCACGGGTGCTGCTGTTCGGGGCTGGGAGGCACCCCCTGCATCCAGGGGATGGGGGGCTTGTGGCTCCCGGGGCAAACCCTGGAGAGATCCGAGGGATCCCATGGGCCCTGGGAATGGGGAGAGGTTGGAAAACCGGGCTGGGAGCCCTCTGTGTCCCCGGCAGGAGCAGCAGCCCCCGGGGAGGGGTCCCTGCTCCGGGTGGGGAGGGTCCCAACCAGGCACTGCCCTGCCTGGAGTGTCTGTGCCAACCCTCACCCAGGTTTTGCGGAAGCTCCAGGAGGTCTTGGGTAGAAAAAGGGACATTTTTAACACGATGGAAATTTCTGTGGGATGGAAAGAACATTTCAGAGCTTCGTTTCCCCCTCTTTAGGGAGGCCTGGGGAGGGTTTGGGGCATCAGGGGGGGTTTTCCTGCCCTGCATCAATACCTGTGCTTACACCAGGCAAAGTTTCCTCATTTCTGATGTCTCCCAGGTTTAAATGTATTTTCTTGAGCAACAAATACCTGAAATATCCATAGTGGCAAAAGCTACTCATGTCACTTTAGTTCACTGTGAAACCACCACACAAATGGGTGGGAGAAAACAGGACCCAGGGGGACTGGATATGCTGGAATCCACTGCTGTGACTTCCAGGAGATGGTGTTTCCAGACCAAAAAAGAGGGATTTCAGAGCCTGGGAATGCTGGATGTGGTCAGTGCTGCCAGCCGAGCCCCCGACACTGCAATTTCCTGTCGGTAAAACCCCCGGGAGAAACTCCAAGCTGGCGATTTTGCTCCCCAAACCCCCGTGGTGCCCTGTGGATCTCACACACGGTGGGAAAGGAGAGGCTTGGGATATTCTGGGAGGAATTTCCTCAGGCCTAAGTCATGTTGTCAGTAACCCCCCCACTGCCAACATCTGCAGCCTCTGGGAGCGAGGAGGAATGTGTGGAATGGGAACTCAGCTGAGTGTGAAACCAGGAAGGATGGATTTCTCTGACTCCGAGGCTGCTCTCCCCTTACAAACCCTCCAGCAATGCGGAACTGGCCCTTCCTCCCTGCTCTGGAGGTGAAGGGAGCCAGCCCAGCAGCTGAGGGGTTGGAAAAGGGCTTGGAGCCGAGGCAGGAGAGGGACAAACAGCCCCAGGGGGCAGGGACAGCACAGGGGCAGGGGGGATGTGGTGCCCCAGGGCTCAGGATCCATTTTGCTTCTGGTCCTGGGAGGTTTTCTCCACTCCCCTCAGCACCAGGCAGAAGGAAAATCCCTGCTCCCTGAAGTATCCCCATCCCAGCTCCTCTGGCACTGCTGGAGTCCTCATTTGGTGTTTAATCCTGAGAGCTGATCCAGGGGGATGTTGGAAAAGGGGGCTGCGAGGGGGGAGCCTTTTAGAGTCCAACCCAAACTTGGGGAAGCAAACCAGGACCACAAGGACCAGCTCAGCCCTGCAGAGCCCAGATATCCCTGGGATGGGTCTGAGCATCAATCCTTTGCAAAGGAAAGCCCTTGTTTTCTGGGAATGTCACAAAAACTAAGGCCAAACCCTCCCTGAGCTCCCGTGCCCGGAGCAGTTGCTCACAATGGGTAATGCCAGCAATAACTCCCATGGGCAGCCCCACGGAACGGCCCTTCCCTCGGGCTCTGCTGCTCGTGCCATTTCCCCCTCTTGGCTGCTCCCTGCGAATCAAAGGGCTCCCTTTTCCCCTGTGGCTGCGCTCACATAAAGGCAGCCCTTGTGTCGGGCTGGAATTGCGGGGCTGGGATTGCGGGGCTGGGCTGGAATTCCCGGTCTCCACAGCCCCGTCCCAGGAGGTGACCCAGGAGCTGGCACAGGGACACACACCGGGCCTGGGCTTTGCTCCATCCCTCTGCCTTCCATCCATCCATCCCTCCCTCCATCCATCGGGATTATTCCCTAGGAGCCATCCCCGAGGAGAAAGGGAGGCAGAGCCAAGGATCAGGGACATTCCACCCTGGCTGTGTTTGTTTTCCCACCCCTCTTCTCCCTTCAGGGCTGTTTTCCCCTCCTGGTTTCAGTTCGTGGGGCTCAGCCCTGACACGTTCAGTTCCCTGAGTAGAAAGGAGAAGCTGGACTTTCCTCCCCCTTCCGAAACCAGGCGTAGCTGCAGTTCCCAAATATCACCTTCCAGCAGCGAGGGGAAAGGGGCGTTCCGAGCGCTTTCCAGAAGGTTTCACCTCTGCCATCTACCGGCACCTGCAGGGACCCTCCACGAATCCTGCCTGGAATTGTGGATTCGAATAAAATTCGAAGAATTTTAAACACTCAAATCATTCCCGAGCTGCTTCCAGCTCGTTACTGGTGGGTCCAAGTGGGGGCAGCTGAGATAAATTGGTCTCGACTTCAGCTTTCAAAGCTAAACGGGGCTCCCCACAGGTAAAACCTGGTCCTGAAGGAAACAGCCACCTTGTAAAGAGCTCACAGAAAGTAAGTGCTTTTTATTACCATCTCATGCTTTTGTTTTGAAGGCAATAGAGCAGGAAATCGAACCCCCTTCGAAGTAGAAAACATTTATACATTTAATGAACCAGTGACCTAATTAAGTGTGTATTTAATGGGTGTCTTCAACTTGGCAAAGTCCTGTGGAGGCCAAAACACTTCAACAGTTGTTACCTGGGGCAGGGGGAGGGATTTGAAGCTTCTTCTGTTTTATAAAACCCTGAGATTGAGGGGGGGGGAATGCTTTGCTTGGTCAAAACACTTGAACTGCTTTCAGGAATCACCTCTTGTTATAGCTGGGCACACAAAGTATGGGATATTTCTGACACAGAATCTCTGAGCTGGTGAGAGAGACCCTGGCAAGCTGGAAAAATGTAGCTGTGCTCCTCTAATCCCATCCATCTCCTTCTCCTCTGACTCCCAAGAGAAAACAAATTTAAAACATCCAAATGGTTTGGGTTCTGAACTAAGACAACATTCCTCAGTTGGTGTCTGCACATCAAATATGGAAACCATGTCGTTTTTAGTGTGTGTGCAAACATGCACAGTGGGAAAAGAATGCAGTTTGTGTTCCCAAGGGGAGGCTCTAGGCTGCTTCCTTGGAGGAGCAGAGCACAAGGAACTCCATGGCCAAGGCTTGGAGTCCCCAAAAAAGCTCCTTGAGCTCATTCAGCTGGGTTGACATGGGGGGGTCCTAAATCCTGCCACTCCAGCTCTTACTGGAATGGGAATTTAAGGGATAATTGGACACTTCTTTGCAAATGCTCCAAAAATAAATAGAAACAAGAACCTGTGAAATTCAGGTGGTGCTGCTGGAGCTCCTGATGGCCATGTAGAGGATTTCCTTGTGGAAGTTTGCTTGTGCATTCACCAGGTGAAATAAATTCAGCAGGCTGCTGTCCTCTTCGTAGTGCCCCCCTGGCAGGGCAGAGCAGAGCAGGGAACACAATCAGTGGAGCTGAAAAGCTTCAGCCAGGGGATCTACCAAGGTAAATCCTTGGTCAGTGCCCTCAGCAGTTCCCTGCAGCTCTGTGCTGGCATTTATGGGCAGCCCCTGCCCCTGGTGCCAGCACAGCTGGGAGGGAACACAGGGGGCTCTCCCCAAAACTCCTGCACCAGTTTGTCCCCAGACAGATGACAACAATTGTGTGTTGAGACAAAATCTGTCTGAGCTGAGCAGGATGTTCCTTGCTGCAGGTTCCCCAGGGCTGGCAGGCTGAGCACAGGCAGCTGCTGGGGGTTTAGGCACAGCCCAAGGGCACTTTGGGCCCAGCACCCCAGGGGGACAGGCTTTAAACCACTGTTGGTTCCACCCTCCCTGGCACCAGGAATCCCTCAGCAAGAGAAACAGGTTAAAATAGGGGGTTCTTCCCAATTATGGCACTTGATTGATGATTTTTGTTGCCCAGAGAAGCTGTGGCTGCCCCTGGATCCCTGGGAGTGTCCAAGGCCAGGCTGGACAGGGCTTGGAGCAGCCTGGGCTGGTGGGAGGTGTCCCTGGATGGGACTGGATGGGCTTTAAGGTCCCTTCCAACCCAAACTGCTCTGGGATTCAACGAGTCTATGATTTTATGTTACCAAACCCCTTCAGTCTCTCCAGTATTGCTCTGCCTGGGGAGGGAGGGAGGGAGGGAAGGACAGACTGTTCCTTGGTGCCATGGTCAGCTCCAGCTCCTGAGCCAAGAGCTGGGCCAGGCCCACAGGCCAAGTCTTACCAGCCAGCACTGACTGCATCAGGTCCATGAGCATGTGGGCAAAGGCATTCTCCAGGCACTGCAGGAAGTTGTCTCTCTCCCAGGAAGTGCTGAAAACCCTGCAGACCTTCTGCATCATTTTCACTGCCCAGTCCATGCAGTAAAGGTCCTTCTCACACACCTGAAGGGCACAGGGAGCATTAAAAATGCACCATGAGTCTGATGCAAGATCAAAGCTTAGCATTAAATATTGATTCTGCAGCAGTTTTGCCACAGCCTGGAAAGTCAGGGGTCATGAGGACACAGAGGGGGTTGTGGTTGGCATGAAGGGGCTTCTGAACCTTTTGCCAGTGGTGTTTCTCCTCAAGGACAGGCTTGGCAGATTCCAGGGCTGGGCTGGGCAGGGAGCAGAGGGTGAAAGAGCACCCAGCCTCTTGCTGGGTGTGGGAGTAGGTGGGGAGACTTTTCAAATCTGAGGAAGCAAACCTGGGGGTCAGGAGGCTGTTCAGTTGTACTCACCAAAGCCATGAAGACAATGAGCCTGGCCAGCTCCACAGCCCTGCCATTCACAGCTTTGCTGGCCAGGAAAGTGAAGCAAATGTTGTTGCCACTGAGGAGGAGGAGCCGAGCGTTGTTCTCCATGAGCCACTCCTGGGGAACAACTGGGTGGTGGAAGAGAGAGGGTTTTAGTCCCTTTGGAACAGAAAGAGGAGCAACAAAATGGTGCAGGCAGTCCCTACCAGCAATAATCAGAGCTCCTCACTCCAATTTGTGACACAACCTCACCCCAAACCACCTGTCAGTGGAGCTGTTAATTCTGGCTTGAGCAAACATCATGTTTTCAGCTTGGGCAGTGTTTCCCTGATTATTCAAGGCCAGATTTGAGTTTCAAAGACCTGCTTGGGTTCTTGGAGTGTTCCTCCATGGGGAAAGGCAGCCTGAGTGTGGCCCTGGGACTCTCCCATCCCAGCTGCTGCCTGCATGGCCAGTGTGATGACTTTTCCAGTTAAGCCATGGCTACAGTGAGGAATTTCACAGCCCGTTTCCACCGCGGAGTCTGAGCCACATTTATAGGTGGATTTGGAGGATGGGAGCATATATAACCCAGGGCTTGATGACAAGGGCAAAAACACACCTGACAGCTCATCCACCAGACTGATAACATCGTCTGCTGTCCATTCTCTGGCTTCTGTGCCATAGAGCAGCTTAATTGCTTCAGCTAAACCCTTCAGACTCGTCTCATCTGTCGGCCTCTCTATCATTTTCTGCCACACCACGTATCCTGGGCAATACATTAATGACAACTGCGAGTCAGGGACAGGTTTTTCAACCAGGAAGTTGCTGAAGGGAGCCTTACAGCAGAGGAGGGGAATCCAGGTAACACAGCTCAGCCTTTGTGACAGCCAGATTATTTTCCATCTGTCATTTGAGCAGGGAGTGTGGGAGTTGCAGCGTGGATCAAATTTAAAGAAACCCAGGTTTAATAAGGACATGAGGAAATATATTTTCCTCCAGGGAAAAACACATTTTCCTGCAGGGAAAAGGATGCTGCTTTGAGGTGGATTTGAGCAGGGGAGAAGAGAGGGACAGAGGTGTCACTTAATTTCTTCCCTTGATTTGGGACTTTTATGTATTTATACATGTATATCTGTGTGTATGTGTATCTATGAGGTCTGGTTGAGCAGAACAAAGTTTTTCCTAGGCAATACAATTGCTCCAGTGGCTTCCCACCCCAGAGGGTTAGATGGGATATTGGGAAGGAATTCTTCCCTGGCAATGGATTTCCCAGAGAAGCTGTGGCTGCCCCTGGATCCCTGGAAGTGCCCAAGGCCAGGTTGGAGCACCCTGGGCTAGTGGAAGGTGTCCCTGCCCATGGCAGGGGGTGGGAATGGATGGGCTCTGAGGTCCCTTCCAACCCACCCCATTCTTTGATTTTACTGCAATCACATTTGATTTGCACAAATCTTTGGGCTTTGCTGCATCCTGCAAGGGAATCTCCTCCTCAGGGCCCCAAAGGTTGCAGGTGAACCCCCCAGGTAGTCACCATCCAGAGGGGACACTGGCCCAAAGATGATGTAGAGCAGCCTGGCCTGGTTGACGATGGGCCAGGGCTTCAGGATGCGGGTGAGCCAAAAGGCTGAGTCGCTGCGGTGGATCCAGTGGGTGAGCAGGACCCTCCTGCAGAACAGCCTGATCCTCAGCTCCAGCTTCCTGGCACTGCCTGGGGGGAGAGGGGCTGAGGGTCAGCCCAGAGAGCCCCAGGCAGCACAAATGCTCACCTTTTCATGGCCAGAGAAAGGGGGATTTGCTTAAAGCTGCCCAAAAACCTTTGGGGTGATTCAATTCAATCTTCAGCCGTGCTGAGTTTGGCTCTTTCAGGGACAACACTCCAGTTCAGGCCATGGAGTCTGGGGGTGCAGCCTCTGCAAGGGCCCTCAGCTGGGGTTTCTGGGGTTTTGGGCAGTAAAAGTGTCCCACAGAAATCCCCTCTTCCATGCTGGGCAGGGGGAGAATTTCTTGAGAGGCCTGTGCCACATCAGAAATGTGAAACCTCCCTTTTTACTGCATCATTTTGGTTCTAAAGTGGCTCCTTTCCCACTGGTTTCACTGGAGCACAGCAGGAAAGAGTCAAACCCACGTTACTGTCCATGTAGAGACACAATTTGTGCTTTGGATTGATGAAGGAATGAGTCAGAAAACCATAAAGGCCTCTCAAGACAACTCTCTTCACTGGAGTGCAGAGACAAAAGCCCTTATTTTTGGGTTTGGTGGAGGAAAAATAGCTGTATTCATTGGGGGGAAGGCCAAGGGCTCCCTTCAGGATGCCCAGAGGGCCAACAGAACATGCATGAGGGTCAGGAACAAGGCTGGGCTCAGCTAACCCCCTGTCCATTCCCCACTCCTGTTGTTTGCAGCAATCCAGCCCCCCTTCCTGCCTCCTCTGGGCTGGCACAGTTTGATTTTTAGGCCTCCTTTGGTTACCTGCTCTGCTGCTGACCACTGTCTGCACCTTCCTGGGCAAACTGCTCAGCTCCCAGAGGAAGTTAAAAACCCGGTGGCACTCGAGCTCATCCCAGCCTGCTGTCAGGATCTGAGGGGGGCAAAAGAGAGGGGGTGAAAAGGAGGGGGCTGAGCAGAGATTTAGATCCCAGTGCCAGTCCTTACAGCAGATAAACACAGTCCTGCATTCCCCTGCCTTGGGGCCTGCATGTCATGGCACAGGTATTTGCTCCAAAGAGAAATGCCCCATCACAATTAGCCATCTGTTATTTTTTTAGGTTTAAAATTTTTAATTTTTTTCAATGAATTCTAAGTTTTTCCACAAGTGGACAGATCTATTCTGGAGCCATTCCCTTTGAAATTCCTGGACAGTGGATCTGAGGCTGTGTAATGAAATGCTGCCCTTCTCCCATGTCTTCCCAGATAACAAATTGCTAATCAAAATCCTGACTGGTTGGGAGTGAAATCCAGGCCAAGGAATTCTCCAGAGTCAAATCAGCAACTTTCACCAGCAGAAAGGAAATTCAGAGAACTGTGTGAACAAACACCATCCCCCTACACCCCCAGAACAGCTTATGCTCTAAAAATCTTGCAAAACACAGATGAATTTAGAAAACTACCTTAATTTTCTTTTATATTTGTGGCATTTGCCTCCTCCTCCGTAAGGATACTGTACCTGCAAGAACACCCCGTAGCACCTTAACCCCATACAGTGCAAAGGACTGGCACAGCCATTCAGCTTGAAACAGGAAACCTGCAAGTGCAAACACCAGGGATTTATCTTAATTGGCCATAAATTAGTTCCTGGGCTTGAAAACTCTCTGTGATCCTTGTGTGCCTCAGTACTGATGAGAGAAGTGCAGGAGATTCCTTGTGGTACAAGGAAATGGGTTGTGGTCCCTTATGGTTTAGGACTCAGAACTGTGGGCATGTGGGTGTGCAAGAGGTTTCTGGGAAGAGAAACCTGATTTTTAGGGGGTAAAGACTCTCTGGAGAGAAGGGAAAGGTGGGTACCACCAGTCTGGGAATAGGGAAGCTCAGTGGAACAGCTTCAGGTTCAACACACTGGCTTTTTCTGATTTATTGTAATTGATTTATTCTCGTTCCTATAAAGAGGCTGATTTCCAATCAACCAATTGATTGTTGCAGTGGTAATAAACTCAGGCAAAGGGACTGTGAAACTGAACAAGACACTGCCTCGTAGCAAAGGTGTTGTAAGTGCAGAGGACAGGGGGGAACAGCAGGGGAAGGGAGGGGGACTTACTTCTGAGAGCACCTTGTGGACATACTTGAGCCTGTCCCTGGTGGGCAGCAGCAACGTGCACCTCTTGAGCAGCAGCCCTGGGCCAGAGGGGGAAACAGGCACAACTGGGAGTAAACTTACACAGCTCTGAGTAAACTTACACAGCACAGGCATTGCTGGGGTGGCTCCAGCATCCCCAGAGCCTGGAGGCACCCCCCAGTGAGGGAAATCTGCTGCTCTGAGGTGAAAAGGGCAGCACAGAGTAGGGAGGTGTGCTCGGGCTGGGAGCAGCAGGGACAGCTTTTCCCAAAAGGAATGTTTTCAGGGAGCATTGTGGGCTTTCCTGCACCACAACTTGGGCTCTAAATAGCAAATATTCTGGCCTGTGTTAAGGCAAAACGTTGCTAAGAGGGGGATTTGTTTTGCTGTGCAGGACAGGGGTGGTGTGTTTGGGATGTCAGGCTGGAGCTCCTTGTGGGGAAGAGCTGGTTGTTGAGGAGAATTTCTCCTACACCCCTGACAGACACTGGGTTAACAGCTTGCACCCCAAAACCTTCCACCAGGATAAAATATATGCATTGGTTGTTAATTAAGCAAGAAATCCACAGAAAACATGAAGTTTTCAGAGGGGGGGAAAAAAACCCAAAACTTTTTGCCCCGGATTTTTGCCTCCTAAAAATACAGCATTTTTTCCAAGGTCAGCAAGTCCTTTATGAATGTACTGGGGGGTTAAATTGACTCTTTCCTCCTCTAGAAGTGTGTCAGCATTCCTGCACCACAGCCATGATTTATTCATCAGTCTCAGGCTTGATCCAAAGCTCAGTCAAGTCAATTTTTCCCTGCCTAGACCAGACTTTGGAGAGAATTCCCCGAGGAGCAGCTGTTGGGACAGTGTGGCTGCACTCCAGGATGGAGCCACCAGTGTGGGCCAAAGAAAGTCCTTTCTCACTCCAGCTTTTCCTGCTGCAAAGTAAATATTGATTTTGCTCCTGACCTTAACAAAACCGTTCCCCTGAGCCTCCCACTGGCACACAGACATGGCCAAGGATTTTATATTTTTACTATATTGTGGTTTATTACCAGAGATTCTACAGGGGTGGGTTCACACCTACACTGGGAGCAGAAGTTGCCATTTTGTGTGAGGCTGCTACAAAGCCAAAGCTAATTTTGACTTTCTTTTTTAAGGATTATGGAGTTTCAGGGCTAAATTTTAAAAAGAAAGCAATGAGATTGTTTTAAGATACCTCAAAACCTCCATGGCTTGCTTATAATAGGAGATTTTTGGCCTAAATGAGTTTAACAGCTTTCCTTTACCTTGTGTAATTTCATGTATGAAATGCCTTTATTTAATATGTGAAGTTCAAGCCATATTTATAAATCTGGATCTCATTTTGGCATCATTTGGTTTCTCTGTCAAATACACGTTTTTTCATCAGACAGGGAGCAGTAAATATGGGTCAAATGATGTTTCAATTTCATTTCCTTTTCTGACAGAGCAATGCAGGATGAATTAGGACCGATGTGCTTTAAAAACCAGCAACTGTGCCACAAAAAAGGGGCAACTGTGCCACAAAAAAGGGGCAACTGGTGCTGGGCACCCCAGAATGAGGCTGGGCTGAAGTCCTGTGGCTGCATTTCCCAGCCTGAGCAATGTGAGCTGCTCCAAAGGGATCCCCAAAGAGGGGGCTGAGCAGCCAAATTCCTGGGAGTCTTCATTCCTGCAGCTAAATTTGGAAACACCTACAGCTGCCAACTGATCCCCTGTCTCTTTGTGGGGGAAAACAAACACACAGGAAGCAGGACATACAGTATTTTTTCCCATAACTACGAGGCTTTGGAATCATTTCTTGCAGTGGGTTAATTTTCCCACGCAGAGGGAGCCGCAGGGAGGGTTTGGGCCACTCCCCCAGCGTTTTATTTCTCGTTAATGCCCCAAGCAGAGGGGAAGCTTTGCAGGGAGCTCTGCCCTCACCCAGAGACCTGTAGTGCTGCACGATGGGCGCTGCCTCGCTGCTGCCGGGCGGCTCCGGGCTGTGGAAATGCTGCGGGAGGAGCCTGCGGGTCCCCGCCGCGCTGGAGATGTAGTGACCCAGCTGGTGGCTCAGGCTTTTGGACACCAAGCTCAGCAGGCTGATGTCCTTCACTGCGAAGACAAAGCCCAGCACACCCCTCACTCAGTCAGGGTTTGGTGCGAGGGAAGCGCTGGGCACGGCTCAGGAACTCCCCCTCACCTCAGAAATGAAGCGAGAAATAAGATGGAGCAGTGAAATCAGGATTAATTAATTACTGTTGATCTCCTTTGCCAGCCAACTGGTGTGAGTAGAAATGGATAGATCTAAACGATATTTTTTTCACACCTAATGGGCAAAACCCACTTCAAATGCTTCTAATTCTAATTGAAATTTTGATTTTTTTAAAAAATATAAGGTTTCAGCCTTCATTTCAAAAAGAAAATGCCAAGATTGTTTTAAAAGGTATTTTAAGATACCTCAAAACTTCAATGGAGATCTTTGGTCTAAATGGCTTCAATTTTCAGTTGTTTTTTCATGCATAAAGGCTGGAAATTCAGAGAATAAGCTACATAAAATGACTTTAACCAGCTAAAAGCTAAAGGATAACTCATATAAAATACCTTTAACCAGCTAACAGCTAAAGGATAACTCCCATAAAATGACTTTAAAATATCTTAAATTATAACGGCTTTAGAAATGACCAAAAAATCATGGAAATGTTCACATCTTGAGGGAATAACCGTGCTGCTCCGAGTCTCACCTGAGAGATAACCCAAGACCATGTGAAAGATCTCCAAGGGCAGGGTTTGGAACTGTCCCAGCGCTGAGTGACCCTGGGAATCCTCGGTGTCCCAGCACTGCCCGGAGCAGCGGCCGCCCCGCCGCTGTTTGTGGCTGCCAGGGGAGAGGTCCCTGCTCCCCTCGCTCATCCTGCCGCTCTCCAGGGAATTTCACCTGCGGGAAAACATCCAAATCTGGTTTACAGGGCTGGAAAATCCCGTGGCCAAAGTCAGGCTGAGGAGGCAGAGCAATGAGAGGGGAAATCTGGTGGAGGTGTGGGAGAAACGGTTGGAATTCAGGGCAAGGAAAGCGGTTTAATCGATAGTTTTTAGGATGGAAAGAATAAAATGTGTTATAATGTGATGTGTTGGGATATAGAAATAATTCTGATGGCTGGGAAATGGAGTGTTCAGGGAGAAGGAGGAGATAAAAGACATTATAGAGTGGGACATGGAAAATAGGGAATTCTAAAAGGGAATTCCTGAGGAATGACATGTGATAGTACAAGCTACAGTAATTAGCAGCATTGTTTTAATTCATTACACTAATTATTCAGCTGAAGACTAAAGTTTTAGGGCTGTTATTGGAATTTCATCGTGTTACTTGAGTCCTTTAGAGTGATAGTTACTTATATGTGCTTATGTATGACCCCAAAAAAGATTAAAAGCATCAAAGTGATGCTTCAACCCTTTTTCTCCTGCAGCACTAAGTTGGTGCAAGGCCCAATTTCATATAATGACTTATGTGTGATATAAAAGTAAATTCTACAGTGAAAAAATGCAGTGACTCAGCTTTCCCAAAGTCAGGAGGGGCTGGAAATGAACTTTAAAGGCTCGATAAATACGATTATTTGATTTGCCTTCTGGGTTTTGAGTCCCTGGAACGGCTACACTTCCCAATGTCAGGCAACACTGGGAGAGAGGGACTCTCTGCCTCCGAAATGGCTTTGATAAGTGAGATTTTTCACACCATTCCTGCTGCCAGCAGCTGAGCCTTCCCTCCGGGGCCCTTGCCAAGGAGTGCTGCAGCATCATGACAGGAGCTGGCAGGAACATCCCTGGACCCAGGCCAGGCTGCAGTGCAACATCCCAGGCCCCAGCAGTGGGGAAGGCACGGGCAGAATAGACCTCATTGTCTGGGAGATTAAAAATTTACAGAATTACAGACAACAAGCTCCAAACATCCCTCCTCTTCATTACCAACTCCAGCCAGCCAGAGCCTCGAGTGCTCCACGGAGGGAAATTGCTACATCCACAATGGGAGCTCTGTCTGGGCCCAGATTGGGAAGAAATCAGGGCATTTTATTCCAAGTGCTGCACATGGGCTTTACTGGCTCTGGAGCCACTTTGAACTGTGCATTTAAGGAAGTTTCCCTTTGCTGGGAGCAGTTTTAATTTAGCTGTGGGATATTTCCAGCTCACTAAAGCAGCTGAAGGTTCCAGGAGGCTCCTGAGCAAATGGAAGTGCTGCTAAAATCAGTGTTTCTTTAGGATTTTATGGGAGAGGATTCATTGAACACCTTTAAGGACAATTGAGAAACCACCTAGGGGTAAACACAGAGTCACATGAAAAACGTTTATCTCCTGAAAGCAAAGAAAAAGTGAAGGACTTTTCTACACAGAATGATGGACTCAGGATAATTTAAATTCCTCGAGCACAGCACACAAAGCAGCTCATTTTTAGAACAAGGCACCACCAAACTTGGCTAAACCTCGTGCATATTTCTGCCCCAGACTTTAGAAATAAAGTTGCAATCCTGTGCTACTGTCTTTTCTTCCCCCACTCTCCTTTCTGTGCTGGGGCGATTTGGGGGATCTTTGGGTGTTTTTTAAACTCTTACCTTGGGCTGCAATTGTGTTACGTGGAGGGAAAACTACTCTGCCACCAGCGAGGTTTTTGGGAATTTTTCCCCAATTTCAGTCTGTCCAACCTGATGGAGATTACACTGGTTGCCACTGGTTTAATGTAGAGCAGAGCTAGATAAAATTGATATAAATAAAAGTGAGTACAAAGAGAGTTTTAAATCCTTTCCTGAATGTTCCCATTGGTTTCCTCTTTGACTTAACGTGTTTTTTTATTATTTTTTAGGAAATTCAGGCAGAGCAATGGGCTGTGCATCCCCCTCTGCTGCTGGGAACGGGTGTTTGGAGAACTGAGAATGCTGGAAAGGAAAGGTAAATGTTAAATATTTAACAGGCTGAACTCATAATATTGGCTAAGAAGGGCCCTCTTGTTTGTGGCTATAAACTAATTTGTTTACAAGGCAGAAAGCATCAATTTCCAGCCTTGCTCCCCTTAAGCAGTCGCTAAACTCCTGCTAATGGGTGCTGGCATTTTTGGGAGCTTTTGGCAAACATTTATTGCAAAAAGGGTGTTTATTTTGGAGATGGGGTNGGATATTTTATGGAATAGGCGATATTTGCCCTTTTTCCCATATTTTTTGGGATCAGACCCCACCGGGGCCGCCACAGGGCCCACAACCCACACCCCAAACCCGGCCTGAAACGGGAGTCTTGCCCCTCAAAACCCCCCCAGAGGGTGAGATTGACCAAAAAAACCCTTTTTCGGCTATTTTTTACCTCAGAGAAACGCCCTTTGCAGACCCGGNCCTTTTCGCTGAGGGGGGAAGGGGGGGGGGCAGCGCCTCGCGGGCCGTGTTTCCCGCCCCACAAACCACGCCCATCTCATGAATATTCAAATGAGACAACGCCGCTTCCTAAAAGTAATGTGTTCGGCGTATTATTGACCACGCCCTGCTCATGAATATTCAAATAAGATTACGTCTCTTCCATGCAGTAAGGGGGAGTGCGTTACTGACCACGCCTATTCATTAATATTTAAATAAGGACACGCCCCTCCATAGAGCTTAACGCCCTGTGTCCCGTTGGTCACGCCCCCTCATGAATAATTAATGAGCCGTTTGGCGCGCCTTTGGGGACCACGGGGTTTTAGGATGCGCTTTCAATTCCCTCCCCAGCCCGGCCCATCTCGCGATTCTGCGGGGCTGTCGCGACATGGGGGGGGAGTCACCAATGTCGGTGCCGCCCCATGCGCTGTCAGCTGGGGAAATGCCTTTGTTCGGAGCTGTTCCGACCCCGAGTCGCGGCGGGCCGGGTTTAAAAGAAGTAATTCTCGCCCTAAATTCCACCCCCAAAGTGACTGGGAGCAATTATTTCTCCCGGGAGAAGTTCCCTCGCTGCTCCAAAGGCAGCTCCCATACGATGGCAGCAGAGCCCCGCACCTGCTTTAAGGGAATTTTTAACCCGGTATTTTTATTATTTTTTTCCTCCAAAAATGGTTGTTGGTTTGCTTCCTGTTCTGTTTATTCCTTCTTATTTTATTTTTTTACAATTTCTTTTTACGGGAGGTTTATTCGCAAAACTCGAATAGAAATCAGCCTCAAATAGGGAATTCCAAACTGCTCATTTGACCCGATATTGCTGTTTGTAGGAACCACCAATTTCCACTGGGAGATAAAACAGAACGAGCTGGGGGTGGATTTGGAGCGTCCTGGGGCACCTTTTTGGAGCCTGAGAGGGGTTTAGGGATTTCCTGGGGCTGAAACTGCATCCTGTGCTTAACAGGCAGAGCTGGACCTGCCCAAACACTGCGGGGATTGGCATAATTAGCGGTAATTTAATTGCATCGGGGTAAAAGTATTACCTGGTGTTTGTTCTCACTTGGCTGAAGGACTCGCTGATGGGTTTGGGGTTTTTTTAAACATTTGGGGCCCTGTAATCCAGTCAGTGTTGGGGACCTCATTTCTCTCTGGGAGCGACCCCAGCTCAGCCATGGAATGGGGGGCTGGTTTGGGATGGGGCTGGTCTATGGAAGGTGACTCGATGGGCTTGGAGGTCCCTCCCAACCCAAACCATCCTGTGGTTCCAGAAAGGAAACACCAAATGTGCTGGGAGCCAAAAAAAAAGCACCACTGGGACCAAAGAGCAGCATCTGCTGTGCTGGAAACAATGATAATAATAATAATATTATAAGGCATAATTCTTTGTGTTTTGTGTCCCTTCACCTGCCGTCTTAGACAGTAAAACCTCTTCTTTTTTCTCTCTTTAAATCAAATTTCCCTTTGTTTGCCAAATTCTTCTCCCTGAAGTGTTATGAAGGAGCTGAGCTGCAGCCTTTCAGGTTTTTTTTTAAGAAAAAAGCTGTTTAAGGCTTGTTCCAAAATGATAAAAATACCTGATTAATGGGGCTTGTTGACTCATCGAGCCCAGGCTCTGCTGTGCCTGTGTGAGGATCCCCAGGGAATTCAGGCCCTGTTTCCTCTCATCCTGCTGAAGGAATTCTCCAGGTAAAACCCCCGTGTCCTCCTTGGCATTTTGAGGGATTTCTGAGCTGGGGGTGGCAGAGGGAGGAGAAGGGGCAGAAATGTGGTTTGAGATGGTTTGAGGCTCTGAGAGCCCGAGGAGAATTGGACACCAAGTCCCATTTCATGCTGATTTTGCTTGGGGAATTTTCTTATTTTAATAGAAAATCAGAAAACAGGGCGGGGGAAACAGGAGATAATTGAAGAATCCTCCATGCCCTGCAGGACAGAGGGTGACCCATGGCCTGGCCCCTCTGGTCCTGCTCATCCTCTGGAATTCTGGGTCATTCCCACCCCACCAGAGCTCCCTGGAATCCTGCAGGATGCTCACAAAGGCAGGAATTCCAGCTCTCCTCACTCCCCCGGGATCGTGACTGGCTCTGTGGGGGCAGCAGTGCATTTTTAGTGCCTCTCCCACCTCCTCTGGGGCACCGACACAAAGCAGCAGCTCCCTGCCCTCTTCCCAGGGATTTTGGGATGCCCCAAATCCCGGTGCCCTGTGCTAAATGTTTGGATGGAGGAAAAGTGGGAGTGGGAAGGCAGGGATGGGCTGGATGAGGGGTTTTACAGGTCTGCTCTCTGTTTTCCATCCTTCATCCTCATGTTAAATTTGTTCCTCTGCAGCTTCTGAATCCTCACTGAGGATTTTCCCTCTGCATTTTCCCAGCCTGCTCCTCCCACCTCAATATTCCCTCTATTTTCCCTGGCCCCAGGGATAAATGGAATAGATATTAAAAAAGGGAATATATATATATTAAAAAATGGGGGAAACACATATAAATGGAACATATATATATATATATATATAGTTTAATTATATGTCTTCTAATTCTCCCCTCAGAAAAATGGCACAAGGCAGCAGGAGAGGAGAATTCCTTTATCATAATTAAATAAACTCCTGTCTAGAAGAGGGGGCTGGACAGGGTGGGATGGGCTTGGCGAGGGAAAATGGCAAGAAAAGGGATTTATTCTATATTTTCTAATGGAAATAAATGGGAAGTCTCACGTTTACAACCTTTAAAGGGATTTCTAGACCTGAAATAAGAGCTCCAAACCCTAAACCTGAATATATATAATATGAATAAATAGCTTATCCGAGGGAACTCCACTGAGCAAGAGGAGGAAAAGGGTCACTTAATAAGCTCAGTGCCCTGGGAGCTCCTCCTGCTGCTGCTGCCTGTGCTGAGACAGGGGGCAAATGCCCTAAAACCCGAAGAAACCCCTTTATTTTTGCAGCACCGAGCGAAAGAACCCGAGGGGAGAGGAATTCCCCCCTGGGCAGAGCAGGCAGTCCAAAAGGAAGGAGGTTTTTATTTCATCTCCAGGCTCCATTCCATGCAGGGAAATCCCGAGCAAAGACAGGAAAAAGAGAGTTAAAGTGCCTTCAGTCCCTCCAAACAGTCCAAGCTGGGCTGGGAATTCAAGTATGTGGAAAATAGGCCTTTAGTTAGTAAAGAGTATTTTTTGGGATGTCAAAGATGGGGGGGAGGGTGGATTTACCCCCCCAAATTCCCCCCCTGCCCCTGCTGTGCTTTCCCAGCTGCTGAGCTCAGCCCAAGGGGCAGGAGGGGAGGGAACATCCCCCTGGGATGGGGATCTGGCTCAGCAGGGGCCAAAAACCCCCGAGATTTGGGGGGTGCAGCTTCTGTCGCGACATAACGGGGGGTCACGACACACCCGGCCCCAAAACAGCCCCAAAGCTCAGCAGAATCCAGAGGGGACACCCCAGGATGGGGCTGGAAAAGTGAAATTAAACCATTTGTTGTGTCATCACCATGTACATTTCCTGGTTTGGTCCTTTCCTTAAAGGGAAAAATGAAAATAATTTAAAAATAAAGAGCCTTTTTTACCCCAGAATGTGGCATCTCCCTGAAGTTCAGGTGTTTCTGTCTCAGGGCATTTGGGGTTTGTTGTTTTCCACCTGAATCCTTCCTTAATTTCCTTATTTTCCACCTGAATCCTTCCTGATTTCCCCCTGAAGCGTCCCCAGCTCCTGCCTGCAGGGATTTATAAAGATGCTCGCTATTTATAAAGTCTGATTTCCCTTCAATTCGCAGCAAATCAGAAGCCTGGGATGTTTCCCAGCCTTTCTGGGGGTTGGAGGGGAAGGGGAGGACCCAAAATCTCGCTGTTCCCACGTCCTCATGTGCACAAAAACAGGAAAAAACAGGAAAAACAAGGCTTAAAACTATTTAAATTAATAGTTTAAATGTAACTATTTGAAAAGAGCCAAGTCCAGAGGAAATTCTGTACCAGCTCCTTTTGAAAGGAGAGCAGATTTGGGGCAAAAATGATGATTTATCCCTCTGAATTCTTCCCCCTTTTGGGAAAACCCCAATTTTTAGTGAAAAGCTTCATTTGGGAATGAAATTTCTCCTCCCAAGAGATCCTGGCTGGGCCAACATCACCTGGCACGGCTCAGTTTGAGCAGTTTGGGGTTTTTTATGCAGCCAAAACCCCCCTGGGGGGTCCCAAAAAGGCTCCTGGGGGGGTTCAATGTTTTTAATCTGGGTTTTAATTTCCAGTGGCTCTGGAAATGCAGCAGAGGAGAAGGAAAAGATTAATTAGAAATTAGAGAGCCCCTTCTTTGGCAGGGACACCCCCAGTGCCAGCTGAGCCAGCAGGGGGGAAAGATGCACCAAAACTGATTATCAGAATAAAGAAAATTAAAAAGGGAGGGAAAAGCCCCACCAAGTGACACCTTTTTTTTTGGGGGGGAAAGACAATTTTAGGCTGGGGATGCTCCAGCCTTTCCACAGAGCTCTGCTCAGCTTTGGGGCCACCTGTGGGACTGGGGGGGGATTTGAGAGGGGAATTTTAAATTCTGAGGGCACTGAGGGGGGAGAAAACCCTGAGAAATCCTTCCTTGGGCTCTGGAAATCTGGAATGAGCCAAACCCACCCCGGGGGTCAGCACAGATGGGAGAGAATAAAAGAAAAACCAGGGGGAAATTCCCCTGCCTCAAAATTCTGGTGTTTGGGGAGGGAATTTCCTGATTTTCTGGGGTCTTCAAGGGCTCTTTATTTATCTAAAATGCCCAAATTGCCAATTGAGCCGAAATCCAAGCCCAGCCCAGGGATGAGTTGGGATTTACTGGGGGATTCAGCCCCTGATTTCCCTCCTCATCCTCTTCCCACAAATTGCATTTTGAAGGAATCTCAGATTTCCCCCCCCCACTCTCTGCCTCCTTTAGGGGAAGGGTCATAATTAGCAATTTAGCCAACTAATTAGATGCCAAAAGTGCATCATGAAAATCCTGGAGGGTTTTTTGTCCCTAAAATAGACCAGGATCCCCTTCCTTTGGAGAGGGGGTGGAAGGGGCTGCTTTGGATCCAGAGTGCTGGAAACCAAGAGTGGGATGGGGAGAGCAGGATTTGGGGCTGCTCAGGACAAAATTAACATCAATTAAAGGCCCAGGGGGACAGAGCTGGGATAGGGGGGTGGGAGAGGAGCCCTGGAGAGCCAGCCCTGCCCCTCCTGGACCACCCCAACCTCTGACCCCACTCCCAACCCCTCCACGAGAGGGAAGAGGCACCAAGAGGACCTTCCTAAAAGCTTCTCTTTGCCCCCCAAGGACCTGCAGCTCGAGGCAGCCCCTGTTTTACCCATACCAAGATTTCCCCCCATTTCTGCTGCTCTTCAGGCTCTGGGGGGGGAAGAAAGAGGGAAAAAAACAACCAAAAAATCCCCCAAACCCCACCAAGCTAAAAAATCAGCTGCATTTCCCCCTGCCCCCAAACCCTGGAGGCAGAACCCGTGAGGATCCAGGCACGTCCAACCTCTTCTTGCTCTGCCTCGTTCCTTTGAAATCAAATCTCTCCATTTTGGGTCCTTTCTCCTCCAAGAGGGGCCAGACTTTGGGATGGGAGAAGTGGAGGTTCCACAGGAGGGTCAGGCTGGAGCTGGGGGGTCCCTCAGCACTGCTCTGCTTCCACAAAGCCCTCCTTCTCCTGGCTCGCCCCCTCCACCTCGGCGTACGTGGCGTGGCTCGAGCCAGTCCGGAACTTCATGGCAGGCCAGCGGTGTGCCCGGCGCTGGGGGGCACAGGAGGGCAGGGGTGAGGCTGGCACTGCCCTGGGTGCCAGGCTGAGGGGACAGGAGGGCATGGGAGAGGCTGGCACTGCCCTGGGTGCCAGGCTGGGGGGACAGGAGNGGGGGGAGGGAGGGAGGTTTGAGTAGCAAAAATGAGATTTAAAAGGGTCACTCAGTGCTTGGAAAGGGTTCCTGGCGATGCAGGGATGTCCCTGAGCTGGGGGAGGTGGAGGGAAGGGGAATAGGAATAGGAATGGGAAGGGAAATCCCCCAGGAGCCTGAAAATCAAGGATAGACTGAGGCTGGAGCAGCAGCTGGGGGTGCCCACGGGCATTCCCTGGAAAGATCTGCTCTGTGCCCCCCTCTCTGCCCCAAACCAGGGACAAGCAGTGCCCCTTCCCAGCTGGGGGGATAAATCCACCAGCATTCCCAGCGCTCTGGGCTGGCAGAGGCCACACAGCTCCATCCCTGCAGCTCTCCCTGCAAACAGCACAGATGGAGGAGAAGAGCTCCAGGAAAAGGGCAGGGAGAAGGGAGGGCTCAGGGTGGGTGGTGCTCATGCCTTGGCAGCGGTGCCCGTGCCAGGCTCCAACCCACTCCCCCTGCCTCGGGACCCGCCCTGGCACCAGATGGGCATTGCTGGACCCCCACCACCCTGGGAATTGAATTCCTCCCTCCAGAGCGTTCCCCCTGCCCTGGCACAGCAGCCCTGGCATCCAGCAGGGCACTCTGACAACTGTGGGCACCAAACCCAGCTGGGCAATCCAGTGGAGCAGGTGGGAGAGCCTGGCATTCCACGGGGGCAAAAGCAGGGAATGTGGGAAAGGGAGCCAAATAAAACGTGTGGGGAGGGAGAGAGGGGGTTTAAACACCCTCCAGCTGGAGGTTGGGAGAGCCAGCGTGACTGGGGGGGCACCAGAGGGAATGTGCAATGTGGATCCTTCCCTCTGGAGGGCTGGGATTGGGATGGGTGGCCAAGGAAGGGCAAGGCTGGGATTGG
>WBMV01008282.1:9968-22640 GCA_013396655.1 Campylorhamphus procurvoides | reverse complement strand
AAGGCTGGGATTGGGGTGGGTGCCAGGGAAGGGGAAGGCTGGGATTGGGGTGGGTGACAAGGAAAGGGAAGGGGGAGGCTGGGATTGGGGTGGGTGCCAGGGAAGGGGAAGGCTGGGATTGGGGTGGGTGCCAGGGAAGGGGAAGGCTGGGATTGGGGTGGGTGGCCAAGGCTGGGATTGGGGTGGGTGCCCAAGGAAGGGCAAGGCTGGCAGGGCTGGGGCTCAGCACTCACCTCGAGGAAGAAGAGGGCAGCACTGGAGGTGGGGTGGCTGCTGATGTAGATGCCAGCCAGCAGGATGGCAGCGACGAGCAGCACGGCCAGGACGATGCCCACGATGGTGCCCGTGGGGAGGGGGGCAGTGTGGGAAGGGAAGGTGCTGCCCATGCCTGCAAAAGAGGGCAAGGCTGGCTCAGAGCTCAGCACACAGACAGAGAGGGGGGATTTGGGGAGCAAACTGGGGATAAGGTGGATTTCCAAGGCTCTGTTACCCAGTTCAGCCAGCTGAGCTTCCCTGGGAACAGGGCCAATCCTGCCTGGCACAGGGCCTGGCACCAGAATTCCCACCCTCTGGAATGAGGGAGGGCATTAGGGCAGCAGAGCAGCCCCTGAGGGACAGCCTGGGGCTGAGCAAGGACTCAGGGGACATTGAGGACACTTTTCAGTGGGATTTTATGCTGCTCTGTGGCCCAGCTGGGGAAATTCAAAGCAAAAAGGGCTTTGTGTCTGTGAAAATATTGCAAATAAAGGGAATTCCACGGCAGGAGGAAACTCCCTGTGTGAGCTTGCACAGCAGGACTGAGGGGGAAAAGTGTTCAAACAGCATCAGGGAAAAGCAGATCATTCCAGACTCTCCCTTTTCACTCTCTGGAATTGCATTAATCAGGGTGAGAACAACAGGAATTTTATCTTGATGCCATCCCCCCCCCTCGGGTTCCCCCCTGCCTGGCCCCCCCAGCTCCCAGGGAATCCAGGGAATCCAAGGAAAGCTGGAGAGGCAGAGGGGACACGAAGGGCTTACCCTCTGCTCCTGCAAACTGACTGAGCTTCGTGTCATCTGCGAGGAGAAAACAAGGCAGGAAATGAAATCAGCAGCTTTCTCTGCCCCCCTGCCCGTTCCCCACCCGTGGGGGGAGCTCTGGCCAGCTCTAAATCCCTGCTCCTGGAAGGGGGAGCATCCCAGGACACGGCAGTGTCACATCCCTTCACCCTGGTGGCACCTGGAGCACAAATCCCTGGGAAAAGGGGTCACAACCCACTCAGAGTCCAAGGGGAACAGCAGGGGATGGTGGATGAGACCCCAGGAGGTGTTTGAGGTCAGGCTGCAGCTTCTGGAGCCAGCACATCCCAGATAAATCCACGGCATGTTACACTGTGGGTGGGTTTTTGGGGGGCCCCCAAATCCCTTTCCATTCCTCATCTCGTTGGGGAAGAACCAGGACACCCTGGACAAGGCTCTGTGTCCTGGTGGTCTCCACATCCCCACCCTCAGCAGGGGGAAATCCTCATCCAGAATTCCCACTGCTTGGTTCCCACATGGGCTGGGGAGGGTGTGGATCCAGGGAACTGGAGGGGAGGGGAGGACACAAATCCAGGGATCTGGAGGGGAGGACACAAATCCAGGGGTCTGGAGGGGAGGACACAGATCCAGGGATCTGGAGGGGAGGACACAGATCCAGGGATCTGGAGGGGAGGACACAAATCCAGGGATCTGGAGGGGAGGACACAGATCCAGGGATCTGGAGGGGAGGACACAGATCCAGGGATCTGGAGGGGAGGACACAGATCCAGGGATCTGGAGGGGAGGACACAAATCCAGGGATCTGGAGGGGAGGACACAAATCCAGGGATCTGGAGGGGAGGACACAAATCCAGGGATCTGGAGGGCAGGACACAAATCCAGGGACAATCCAGGGATCTGGAGGGCAGGACACAAATCCAGGGAACTGGTGGGAGGACACAAATCCAGGGATCTGGAGGGAGGACACAGCCCCCTTTGCTGTCCCCAAGCCCAGCTCTCCTCCTGGAGCAGCCCTTTGTTCCCTCCCAGGATCTCAAATGACCTCCACGCTCAGCTGGGTCACAGCAAAAGCCTCTTGTTCCTTTTTTCCAAGAACTGATGAGGAGTCAGCAAACAATCCCCGTGGGGTTTTCCACCCCCCCTTCCTTTAAATGCTCCTTCCAAAATCAGCCCTGGCAGCTCCAGTTCCCCCACCCGGCTCCTTCCCGTGGCTGAAGGACAATTAGTGATGTTCCTTTCTGGCTCTCCTAATTAGCAGGCGGCGTTAGGGATTATTAAGCAGGGAAATTGAAGCGATCCCTGCCCGGAGGAGCCGAGGAGCCAGCCCTGTGTTAATGGGATTAGAACAGGGGGGTCTCCAGGGGAATTCTCGGGGCTTTATATGGAGTTTTCCGGGGCTGGAAGGAGCCCCATTCCCAAATTCTGGATTCATTCCAGCCCTGGCCCTCCCTTGGCAGCCCCCCCCGAAAGGATTAACCCCTGCTGGATTCTGCCCACCCTGGGTTGGTCGTGGTTGACCTTCACAAATGGGTCAAAAAGCTGGGAAAGCCGCAAAACTCTTCCCACTGGAGGGTTTTGTCCCTCCCTGTGTCACATCCCCCCTGGTCTCACCTCCTGGCTGCCCTTCCTTCCCTTTCCCACCGGAGGGTTTTGTCCCTCCCTGTGTCACATCCCCCTGGTCTCACCTCCTGGCTGCCCTTCCTTCCCTTTCCCACCTCCTCCTCTACTCAAGGCCACGTTGGAGCCCCCTGAGCTGGTGGGAGGTGACACTGCCCATGGCAGGGGGTGGCACTGGGTGGCCTTTGAGGTCCCTTCCCACCCAAACCATTCCACGGCTCTGCTTCAAATCCCATTTTGCATTCCCTTGGCCAAGGATTGGCTTTCTGGAGTGGAAGAGCTGCCCAGGGAGAAGATGCCACCCTTACCTTCGGTGGTGAGGCTGTCGAGGAAGAGCGAGGATGAGGAGGTGGTGACATCCCCCCCCAGAGGTGACAAGGAGCTGTCGGGAGGGGCTGAGTATCGGCTGCCTTCGGCTAAATCCTCACAGCTCTGCTCATCCGACTGGAAGGAAAGCAGAAAACAGCTGGTTTGCCCAGTTCTCCTCCAGCAGGAACGCCAGGGAGGGCTGTGTCCCCAAGGCCACCGAGCCCCGGGGGTTCCAACACTGGGGACAAGTCCGGGGGTGACAGGAAAAGTGGCCCAGAGGTTGGAGAAGAGGAAAATTTGGGAAGCACTTCAGCAGGACAAAGGACAATGACCTGGCAAGGTCCTACAGCCTGAGCTTTGTGTGTCACTGGGTGACATCCCATGGGTTTGGGGACACCCCATGGGTCTGGGGACACCCCATGGGTCTGGGGACATCCCACGGGTCTGGGGACATTCCCATGGGTTTGGTGACACCCCATGGGTTTGGGGACACCCCATGGGTCTGGGGACATTCCCATGGGTCTGGGGACATCCCATGGGTCCGGTGACATTCCCATGGGTCCGGTGACACCCCATGGGTCCGGTGACCCCGATTCCCTCATCACCCCCCTGGTTAACAGGGAACAAAGCCTTGTTTTCAGCAGGAAAAGAAACAAATAAACCCAACGACAACAACAACAACAAAAAAAAGCCCAAAGCAGAACCAGATGTTTTGTTTGAGCCGCTCCTTGTGAGACAAAGGAAGGAGTTCATCCAACGAGGAGATAATTGGGCTCACAAGGACAAAAACAGGGCTCATTCCTTCCTGCCTGCAGTGAGTAAGAGTCATGCTCAGGGAGGAGGGAAAACAGCCCAGGGGGCTCAAACTGCACCGTTTTTGGGACTTCTGGAGGTCTCAGCACCTTCAGGGAACACCCAAAAAAAGCACCAGCAAGGAAAATCCTGGAGTGGAGGGAACAGCCTTTTAATCATCCCAATCCAGGCACCCTCCAAGGGGTCCTGCTGGAGTGGGAAAGGGGGAGATAAAGGGAATTAAGGGAGAGCTGAAGGGATACCAAAGGGAACAAAGGGTTATAAAGGGATATAAAAGGGAGTAAAAGAACATCTAAAGGGGATAAAGGCAAATAAAGGGGTATCTGAAGGGAATAAAGGGATATCTAATAAAGGGAATAAAGGGATATCTAAAGGCATGTCCAAAGGGAATAAAGGGATATCTAATAAAGGGAATAAAGGGATATTTAAGGGGAATAAATGAACACCTACAGGTAAATGCAAAGGGAATAAAGGGGTATCTGAAGGGATGCTCAGTCTGATCCACACCCCAGCTGGGCTGAGCTTTCCTTCCCTGAGCTGGGACACGGCCCCAGTTCCCCCAGCATTCCCAGTCCAGGGGCTGAACTGGGGCTCTCCGGGCTCACCTGGCCACAGCCGTAGGACAGCCACTCCTCCCGGTACCGGTCAAAGCCACTGGAGCACCTGTGGGGCAGAGCAGGGGGAGCTGGGGCAGGGAGTGCTGCCCAAATCCTGCCCTGGGGGGTGTTCTGTATGGCCAGGGGGCTGGAGGGATGATAATCCAGGATGATGCCCAAGGACATGGGGGAAGGACCCAAATATTCCCCTTTCAGGGAGCAGGAGAAGGGTCAACACCACTTGTGCAAGGGAAAAGGAGGAGGGAAAACCAGGCAGAACCCAGAGCTGAGTGTGAGTTTCCATTGCCTGGACTCTGCCACGAGCTCCACGAGGTTTGTTGGGGCTTCTCCAGCAACATCTGCACAGGAAAAACACACTACAGGAATCAGAGATGACATCAGGCAAAGACCAGCGAGAGAAACCCCCACAGGACAGGGAAGGGAAGAGCTCTCTGACCTTTGGAAAGTCTCAGGGGGGGAGCAGAATCTGAACCAGGGGCTCAGCTGGTACAAACAGCAATTTACCCAACAAGCAACAAACCACAAAAAACTTTGGGTCCAGCAGAGATCTTTGCTTAAAGAACAGTCCCTGTCACAATTATGGGCTCGGGAGAGGCAAAAATACAGATTTCAGTGTCCAGGAGAGAGCTGAGTGGAGTCTGGGATGGAAGGATGGAGCTGGAACTGGGATGAGCTCCAGGCTGGAGCCACCCCAGCAGCTCCTTGGGTCAAACCACGTGAGCTTTGCAGGGCCACGCTGGTTGGAAGCCAAAAAAGCCAAAAAAGCCAGGGGTCTCTTGGCTCCAGCTTGCCAAGGGTTTATTCCCTCGTGTCATCCCCATCTGTAACCTGACCTGACGGCGTCGGGACGCCCAGAAGGGGCCAGAGCAAAACCAGCACCAACTGGGAGCTTGGAAGGGGCAAGGGGGGGGCAGGTTAAACCCTGGCACTGCCAGAGGGAAGGGCTGGGTGGGAGACTGGGGAGGAATCCTGCCCTGGGAGGGTGGGCAGGGCCTGGCACGGGGTGCCCAGAGGAGCTGCCCCAGCCCTGGGAGTGCCCAAGGCCAGGCTGGGGCACCCTGGGATAGTGGGAGGGGGTTGGAACCCTCCTGATCTTTAAGGTTCCTTCCCACCCAAACCATTCTGTGATGGGATAAAATCAGATTTGGAAACACCATTAACTTGGAATAATCAGAGTAACCCTGGGGGTTCAGCCCAGCCCAGACCCAGAAGAGGCCACTGCACCCCAGGCTTGGTTCTGCTGCCACATCTGGTCTCTCCAGCTGTGAGAACAGCCCATTCTCTGCTCTGTCCCCAAACTGTCCCCAAAAAATGACATTCCCCTGGCTCGGGTTGGGGAGAAATCACCAAAATCCAGTGTGATTTATGGGGTGGTTTTGCTGCCCCTGCTGCCAGGCTGCAGGAAGGAGGGGTTGGGGAGGGGACAGGAGCCTGTGCCTTCCTGGGACAGCTGGATTGCCACGGCACTGCCATTCCTGGCAGGGAGGATCTGTGTTATTGGGTCCCCTCCCCTGCCACCAGCTCCACATAAAGAGTTCAGCACAGTCTCATTCAGCTCTGCTGGAGCTGCAGGAGAGCAGGGGACAGGCCCAGGCCCTCCTGTCACCCCCAGAAGGGGACAAATGGCATGGGGGGTGAGGAGCATTCCCAGCTCCATGCCCTACCCAGAGCCTGCCCCATCCTCCCTTCCCTGCCCCTCTGTCTCATCCCAGCCCCACTCAGGACAAGTTTCCCCCGTGTTTAGGCTTGCTGACAAAAACATGAGTCCTGCTCCAGTCTCAGCTTGTCCCAGGACCAAAAACCCCAGGGAATGTCCCCTTCCAGTGGCTTGTCACCAGAGACCAGGTCCCTGCAGAGCCGTGCCTGGGAGAGCAGGAGCAGCACGTCCCTAACCCAAAACACAGCCAAAAAGAGGGAAAATAACCAAAAACCCCACCCCACTGAGCCAGCCAGCAGCCCCTGTGCCCCCTGTGCCAGCCCTGGAAACATCAGCAAGGGAAAGGAGGGCAGGAAACAGGGCAGGTACCTCTGCAGGACGTGGCACCAGCTGCAGTTGAAGGTCAGCTCCGAAGTGACACACATCTCACAGCTCTGGTGCTGCAGACAGGCTGGAAAAGAGAGGGGAGGGACGTGCCAGGCAGGTGCCAACAGCTGGGTGGGCACAGGGGAGCAGCTGCTGGGAGCTGGGGGCACGGGCAGGACCAGGGGATCCCCACTGAGCTGCCAACCCAACCTCTCCACGCTGGACCTGCAGGATGGAACCCCAGTCCATCCCCAAACCTCTTCCCACTCTGTTTGGCTGGGAATTCCAACTCCTGGGGGGGGCTTTGGGCCCTTTCTGGTTGCCCAGAGGGTGTTCCTGGGGAGGGAGGACCAACAACAGCAGCTCAGCCCTGGGGGCTCTGTCCTCATGAAGGGGTTCTGCAGTCACATCTGGTGTCCCCCTGGCCAGAAGGGCTTGGCTGCAAAAGGACTCGAGGAAATCAGGGGGTTTGGCAGCCCCTCCAAGAGCAGCTCCAGTGTTTGGGCACACCCAGGGATGGAGGTGACAGGATGGTGACCTGCTGGAGGGCAGGAGCATCCCCATCCCACCTGGGACACCTGGCCCAGATCCCTCCTGCCCCTCCCATCCCTATCCATGGGCCAGGAGCATCCCCATCCCACCTGGGACACCTGGCCCAGATCCCTCCTGCCCCTCCCATCCCTATCCAGGGGCTCCCACACACCTTCTCCCTGATCCACAGCCCTCCATCCATGGGCTCCCTGCTCTGCCCTCACACCTGGGCTACCTGGCCACGCTCTCCAGTGCCCTCCACTCCTAATCTCCCATCCTGAGCTTTTCCCAAGGATGTGGGGACAGGGAGCAAGCCCAGACCTCAGGGATAGGGGCACAGGCTAAGCCAGTCCGTCCCTCCTGCCCCAAATAAGGCCAGAAATGGAACCCCCAGCAGCAAAAGCAGAGCCTGGATTTCTGGAGCTCCCATGCAGATCCTGCTCTGACAGCTCCCCGAGCTGCCAGGGAACAACAGGGGAGAAAAAAAACCCAACCCAGCAAATCTTCAGCAGGAAAAAAATAGAGTTATTGCAGACTGGTTATTTCTGTTGTGCTTGCAGGAACCTGCCTGCTGTTCAAATTGTCATCCAACACCCCGGGGAGAGCGCTCGGTGCAGCCCCCCGGGGTCTCCAGGGCAGATTTCCTCTCCCCCTGTGTTTCCTCTCCCCCCTTGGATCCAACCACTAAAAACGGGCCTGGTTTAAAAGCAGCTCTCCCAAATCAGCTCAGCGTGGAGGTGCCGAAAATGTGTCATGGGCAGACCCGAAATGAACCAGTGTCCGGCTCAATGAGCTGCAGCTCGTGGGGCAAAGAGGAGGAATTTGGGGTGGGAAGGGCCTGTCAGAGCAGGGAATTGGGAATGAAGGGCTGAGGGGTGGGGAGAAAGGAGAGCTGGGGACTCTGGGCAGGAGGAAAGGTGCTGGAGCACAGCGTGGGACAGTGGCATGTGGGTGCCAGGGACATCAGGGCTGGGGACCCCTGAGAGAGGGAAGGTGGGTTTGCTGCAGATCCCCCCCTGCCCAGCCCTGCTGCATCCCAGGCTCCCATCTCAGCTCAGGCTGGCACACAAAAGTGGGATTTCTGCAGGTTGGTTCCGAGGGGATTGACCCACCCAGGGCTGGAGGAACAAGGGGTTCAGGGAGAGCTGGGGGACCCCAGGGCAGGGCAGACCCTGCTGGCAGCACCCCCTCCCGGGGGCACAGGTGGCATCCCCTCCACCAGCCCTGGCTTCCCCTGGTGGTTTGGGGCAGGGAAGGGGCAGCACTCACTGGGCAGGGGGGTGAACTCCACNCAGCAGCTCAGCCCTGGGGGCTCTGTCCTCATGAAGGGGTTCTGCAGTCACATCTGGTGTCCCCCTGGCCAGAAGGGCTTGGCTGCAAAAGGACTCGAGGAAATCAGGGGGTTTGGCAGCCCCTCCAAGAGCAGCTCCAGTGTTTGGGCACACCCAGGGATGGAGGTGACAGGATGGTGACCTGCTGGAGGGCAGGAGCATCCCCATCCCACCTGGGACACCTGGCCCAGATCCCTCCTGCCCCTCCCATCCCTATCCATGGGCCAGGAGCATCCCCATCCCACCTGGGACACCTGGCCCAGATCCCTCCTGCCCCTCCCATCCCTATCCATGGGCCAGGAGCATCCCCATCCCACCTGGGACACCTGGCCCAGATCCCTCCTGCCCCTCCCATCCCTATCCATGGGCCAGGAGCATCCCCATCCCACCTGGGACACCTGGCCCAGATCCCTCCTGCCCCTCCCATCCCTATCCATGGGCCAGGAGCATCCCCATCCCACCTGGGACACCTGGCCCAGATCCCTCCTGCCCCTCCCATCCCTATCCATGGGCCAGGAGCATCCCCATCCCACCTGGGACACCTGGCCCAGATCCCTCCTGCCCCTCCCATCCCTATCCATGGGCCAGGAGCATCCCCATCCCACCTGGGACACCTGGCCCAGATCCCTCCTGCCCCTCCCATCCCTATCCATGGGCCAGGAGCATCCCCATCCCACCTGGGACACCTGGCCCAGATCCCTCCTGCCCCTCCCATCCCTATCCATGGGCCAGGAGCATCCCCATCCCACCTGGGACACCTGGCCCAGATCCCTCCTGCCCCTCCCATCCCTATCCATGGGCCAGGAGCATCCCCATCCCACCTGGGACACCTGGCCCAGATCCCTCCTGCCCCTCCCATCCCTATCCATGGGCCAGGAGCATCCCCATCCCACCTGGGACACCTGGCCCAGATCCCTCCTGCCCCTCCCATCCCTATCCAGGGGCTCCCACACACCTTCTCCCTGATCCACAGCCCTCCATCCATGGGCTCCCTGCTCTGCCCTCACACCTGGGCTACCTGGCCACGCTCTCCAGTGCCCTCCACTCCTAATCTCCCATCCTGAGCTTTTCCCAAGGATGTGGGGACAGGGAGCAAGCCCAGACCTCAGGGATAGGGGCACAGGCTAAGCCAGTCCGTCCCTCCTGCCCCAAATAAGGCCAGAAATGGAACCCCCAGCAGCAAAAGCAGAGCCTGGATTTCTGGAGCTCCCATGCAGATCCTGCTCTCACAGCTCCCTGAGCTGCCAGGGAACAACAGGGGAGAAAAAAAACCCAACCCAGCAAATCTTCAGCAGGAAAAAAATAGAGTTATTGCAGACTGGTTATTTCTGTTGTGCTTGCAGGAACCTGCCTGCTGTTCAAATTGTCATCCAACACCCCGGGGAGAGCGCTCGGTGCAGCCCCTCGGGGTCTCCAGGGCAGATTTCCTCTCCCCCTGTGTTTCCTCTCCCCCCTTGGATCCAACCACTAAAAACGGGCCTGGTTTAAAAGCAGCTCTCCCAAATCAGCTCAGCGTGGAGGTGCCGAAAATGTGTCATGGGCAGACCCGAAATGAACCAGTGTCCGGCTCAATGAGCTGCAGCTCGTGGGGCAAAGAGGAGGAATTTGGGGTGGGAAGGGCCTGTCAGAGCAGGGAATTGGGAATGAAGGGCTGAGGGGTGGGGAGAAAGGAGAGCTGGGGACTCTGGGCAGGAGGAAAGGTGCTGGAGCACAGCGTGGGACAGTGGCATGTGGGTGCCAGGGACATCAGGGCTGGGGACCCCTGAGAGAGGGAAGGTGGGTTTGCTGCAGATCCCCCCCTGCCCAGCCCTGCTGCATCCCAGGCTCCCATCTCAGCTCAGGCTGGCACACAAAAGTGGGATTTCTGCAGGTTGGTTCCGAGGGGATTGACCCACCCAGGGCTGGAGGAACAAGGGGTTCAGGGAGAGCTGGGGGACCCCAGGGCAGGGCAGACCCTGCTGGCAGCACCCCCTCCCGGGGGCACAGGTGGCATCCCCTCCACCAGCCCTGGCTTCCCCTGGTGGTTTGGGGCAGGGAAGGGGCAGCACTCACTGGGCAGGGGGGTGAACTCCACGGCAGACAGGCTGGTGATCCGGCTGGTGTCCAGCTCCACGCGGTGGTACTCGTAGATGGTGCGTCGTCGGGACTCTGTAATGCCAGCCCTGGGGTCAGGGGGACCCAAACCCACCCCGAGAGGGCACTGACCCCACACCTGTGGGCTGGGGAGGCTTGGGGGGCTGCTGGTGACAGGCAAAGGTGGCCCCAGGTGTGGAGCTGCAGGGGTGGGGAGGTGCTGGGGGGCAGGAGGGATGCCTGGGCACAGATGCCCTGCCAGGAGGAGCTCAGAGCTCCTGTCCCCTTCTCCCTGAGCAGAGGGTCCAGTGATGGATGTGGCCCAGTCCTGGGGGTGGATGTGGGCCAGTCCTGGGGGTGGATGTGGCCCAGTCCTGGTGGTGGATGTGGCCCAGCCCTGGTGAAGGACCTGGCCCAGCCCTGGGGATGGACATGGCCCAGCCTTACATCCCCCAAACAATCCCATTGTCCATCCCTGTCTCACCCAGCCTGGGGGCTCCCACACCCACTGGCCCCCCCAAAACCTCCCCCTTCCCACCTCCCTCATGCCTTGTCCCCTCTCCCTCTCTGTCCCCCTCATCCAGGAGGGTCTCTCCTCGATTCAGGCTTCCCCCAGCTGGTGCCCCCAGCCAAGATGCCCCTCTGGCATCTCCCTCATCTCCATGGCCAGTCCAACCTCTCCTCCCAGCACGTTTTGGAGCCCATGGATGAGCATCCCACCCTCCCACAGCTCCTCTCCTCCCTCCAGCCCCTGTTCCTCCAGCCCATCAGGCTTTTTCCTGCCCAGTTCTTGCATCTCTCCCCCGCTCAGAGCCCGGGGCAGGGCTCGGGAAGCCCGTGGGGAGGGATGGAGGAGCAGCTGCAGGGTGGGAAGGGAGGAACCTCCCAGCCTGGCCCAGGTTCCTGCCCAAACTGCTGCAAACGGCTCATAAAGCAGGGCCAGATGGCTCCAGAAATAACACGGGGAAGCCACCGAGCCGGGAGGGAGGGATGGGCTTGGGCTCCTCGTGACTGGGGAGGCTGGAAGAGCCTTTTTGGGGAGCTCAGCCCAGGCCTGCAGCTCATGGCACACATGGAATAAGGATGTGGGACATTGCCATGCCCTGCTGACACAGATCCCAGCCCTGACACACATGGAAGGACACCCAGAGCAGCATCAGGGGGGCTGCAGACCCTCCAAACCCCCCATCCCCATGGCAATGGGACACCCTGCACCCCCCCCAAGCCTCTTGTCATTCTGCAGCCCTGCTGGGAATCAGAGAATTAAATTCTTCTCCTCCTCCTCAGCTTGGCTGCTCCTGGAAATTCTGAACACGCTGGGCAAGAAGCACCAAGGTCCACCCATGCAGGAGGGTGAGAGATGGTCTTGGCCATGGGGAGGAGGACTCTGAGAGGGATGTACCCCCAGAGGGATGCACAGGGAACGTGGGACACGAGGGACAGCTGAGCCCTTCGCACCTCCCCACTCTTCCCTGCTCCCTGGGCATCCAAGCAGAGCATCCTCACGCCTTGGAATGCCCAAAAATGAGGATGTCTCAGCCCTCCCTGCCCTGTCCCAGCAGCTCCTCGAGGGCAGCCACTCACCAGGCACATCTGGAGAGGGGTTGAGGATCATGAAGGCGTCGGAGAGCCCGGCCTTGACGGGGTGCTGGGTGGCACTGATCTGCAGGACTGGCACCGGGATCTGTGTGTGGGGACAGGGTGGGATGGAGCCCAGCCCCGCCCTCCAGGAGTGCCCATCCCCAGGGTGAGCATCCAACCCCCTCCCAGACCAACGGGGACCCCCACAGGGACCCTCCTGCCCTGCCCCAGTGCCCTCCAGGAGTGCCCATCCCCAGGGTGAGCATCCAACCCCCTCCCAGACCCACGGGGACCCCCACGGGGACCCTCCTGCCCTGCCCTACCCTCCAGAAGTGCCCATCCCCAGGGTGAGCATCCAACCCCCTCCCAGACCCACGGGGACCCCCACGGGGATCCTCCTGCCCCACCAGCAGGAGGCACCTGGTGCCCCAGGGGTGCCCTGGAGGGTGGGGAGGGTCTCTCACCTCCTTGTACCCGAAGACGATCCTGCCGGTGCTGTGCAGGGCAGCCTGGAAGGTGAAGCTGCCCAGCTCCTCCTTGCCCTGCAGATACACCTTGTCCCACTGCACCACGAAAACCGTCCCTGGGGGTGACCAGAGTGGCTCAGTCCTCTCCTCTGTCATTGCTCCTCATCCCACCAGCCTGACCCAGCCTGTTCTGCCCAGGACCCTCCAAGGCACCTCATCCCCCACCTTCCAGCACTTTGCTCAGAACAGCCCCCCTGCCCAACATCCCAAACCCCCCTGCCCAACACCCC
>WBMV01008269.1:0-56278 GCA_013396655.1 Campylorhamphus procurvoides | reverse complement strand
ATGTAGAGATTCTTTCTTATGAGGAAGCAAAAAGAAACTATTTGCCCAAAANCAAGGTCATGTCAGAATAGTAGAGCATTGTGTTCAGGATAAGGAGCTATCACAGTTTCTCTAAATAGCTGCCACAAATATGTGAAGCTCGGATAAGTCGTCTCCTGGCCTTCAAGCTACGAGCAGTGCAAGATTTAGGCAGCCAGGTGCACAAGTAGTAGTGCCAAACCTATCATTATGTAGCTGAGCAAATTAGTAGCCAATTAGCTTATAACACGCGGCTATAATTGTCTATATAAACCAGTAAAGCCTTTAATAAAGTTGGAGCATTCACTATAACTCTATGAGTGGTGTGTCTGACTCTGGTCACCGCAGCATTAATGGTCATCTTACTGAAAATTCAGTGTTTTATATTTTGGGAATCAAGTTGGCCCCATTTGTTGATAAAATGGAGACCTCAGGAAAATTAAAAAAAAAAAAGAGATGGTCAAACAGAGGATTTTTTCCACTTATTTTTAAAAGAAATACATCTATCATGCTATTCCTTTTGACATAAAGTCTCTTATTTTGAAAGAAAAATACCAAAACACCAAAAGCAAAACTAAAAACTAAGAGAAGGTGTTAGAAAAGTAATGGTAATTTCCCTAGATGTGTAGGGAGCAGAGACTTCTGTAAAATATGTAAACACTATATGTCTCTGAGGAGTTGTATTTTCAAAAATTAAGTTTTGCTTCCTTCCACTGAAAAAAAAGCTGTTCTGCTGTCAGATGTACAAGGAAAAACTACTGCTAAGCCATCTGTTCAGTTACATTTCTTGGTGTTGAGGGTAATGGTCTAGTTTCAATTCATTGCTTAGCAGATAATTAAGCTTCAGTTTATTTAATTATTAATATCAGTTTCAATAATTATTGAAATTAGTTGTAGATTTTAGTACCTGTGCAGGAGAAAAGCCAATTATATGGAATAAGCTTTAAAGAGGCATTTCAGCATTTCATTTTTCTTATTTTTCATTGAAATAATGACACATTCAGGGCCTCTCATTAGCAGTTCCCTCCTTTCCCACTCTGTGGGACAGACATGGGGTTTAAACTCAAGAGTGTTTCTATACACACTTGGCACCAAAAACTTCTTCCTGCAAGGTGGGCAGATGGATTTATTGGTGTAGCAAAGCCAATTGCTTGTGGTGGACACAATTTCCAGCAATGGCAATGAATGGTTAACAACTATAGAAGCCTGTACCCTCAAAGGAACACCCACAGTCATTTCAATGACAGCTCAATTTCCACTGACAGCTCAGAAATTTTGACCTTTATGGTTAGAAGGAGCAAAGGGCAACTAAAATATCCCCATATTAATTTTCATTTAAAACAAGTTGCTCTTCTTGCAATTTATCATTTCCAGCAAAATATTAATCACAACAGCTCTATCATAAACATGGCAACTCCTTTTCAGCACCCTGGACTGAAACTTTCTTAATATCAGAAGCTTTTTTGCATTCAGAATCAGCCCCACCAACTCACTTTTGGAGTTGTCTAACACAAATAGTTACACTAACAAGGCACTGGCATTTATTATTGCTATACGAGTTAATTTGCAAAAACATGTATTTTTGGCTTATCTCCCTTGCCCAACCAATATGTTGATACCCAACAATTTTATAAAAAGTCACCGTGTGCACAGGCTCATTCAAAGTGCAATTGGATATTTTTATGGCATTGTATCTAATGATCTGTTTATTTTTACTCTTCCTCATCCTGCTGACCTAACCCAGGCTGCCCGAGTTCATCCTGGCCTTTCTGTGGTTCTGCTTCCTTTCCTTTTTCTTCTCTGAGTCACTTTTGTCCTTTACACTCTGCAGGGCAGATGAACCCAAAATAGCATTCAACAATAATCTGTTAAAACCAGAAAAGCTGTGGGTCATTATACACTTGTGGGACTTTCAGATTCTCTGCATTGTGAAAGGACTTAAAGCAAAGTTATTGTTAATCAAATGGAGAGACACACAGTCCCTGCTCCTATCCCCACTTCCCAAAAGGTGCTGCCTTAAAGGCAATTTATCCATTTTGCCTGGTCTAGGAATGTCCCATGGGAGAGTAGTTTATTCTGAAATAGATCATTTTTATTCACTATCTTGCTTATAATACCTCCCAAATGCCAAGAACCTGTTGTTAAACACCCATATCTGCTGATTTCTAATCTAATGGACTATCCATGATTCATTATTTACAGTATGATTCACACTCAAATACTGCCCAAAATGCAAGCCTTAGTCTCTAACACCATTTCCAAGAAAACAAACCTCTGTTTGATTAATTGGTTGGCAGAGCAAGCCACTACTGAACAGTTAAAATATCTTCCTTATCAAGTCTGAAGTTTTTGTGAACCTTTTCAAAGATATGGACATGTCTTCCTTCTCTGACCCACCACCCTGTTGATTTGAGTTCCAACTGAGCAGCTGACACCTAAAAATTCTGATGATATCTTTCAATTAAGTGATTTTTGGTTTCTGTTTGTACCTTATTTTAAGTAACTCTATCAATTATTTACAAAAACATTGTATTGTCTTTAAAAGAAAAATAAAACATACTCATTTTTCCTGCAATATTGGCCTGCCAGTTGTTTACAACAGAAAAATCTTTATTTGGTGTAAAGGAAAACAGCAGCTGGCATTTACTGCCGTCACCACTTCCTCTGTACATAATGCTTGCAAAGTAGAATGAGTTTTGCAGAATATGAAGAAGATGAAGGGCTTCCCTGGAGGACGTGTCTGCCACACAAGTACTTTACAGAAATAGAGTGAAAATGTAGGTGTGCTCCACAAGGGGTTTTTTGGGGGGTCTGGAAGAATTCCGTTCCATCAGTGTTGCATAATTACAATATCTCACAAGGAATTGCTCCTAAGGGAAGTCATGTAAATGTCCCCAAAACTGGCAAACGGGGAAAAAGGTGAAAACACAAACATTGCTATACTGAGTTAGACCAAGGACCTACTGAGTCCCATCTTCAGTCTCCTCTCCCCAAAAGTGAGAGCTCAGGGTAGACGACACTGGAGCAAGGCAAGCCAGGGAAGCATACAGTGATCTCCCCCTGAAATCCCAGTGAACTCTGATCTGACAGATAAGTCATTGTAGGTAAAAACGGTCAATGGATTTTCCTTCCATGAATTTGGCTGGTGACTTTGTGTAAAAAAATGCATTCACAACTGATGATGCAAGATATTTCGCAGGTTATTCACAAAATGTTGAAAAATGCACTTTGGAAAATGTTTTTACCTCTGTCACCTCTTAAAATTGTCTTTGGGGGGGGTGCAGGGAACAACAGATCTCTATTTGCTCTGTCCCAGTCATTCAGTGCTGTACAGACTTTTGCTGCTTTCTTTTCTTTCCTTTTTCCCTTTTCTTCCAGTCTGAGGCATTCCAGGTTGTGAGAACTTCAAGTACATTTGACACCTGGTGCATTTCTGAACAATTTATAGAACAGATGAAACCAGCTTTCTGCATTCAACACCTTGAGTGGTGGATGTGTTTAGAATGCAGAAGGCTGTTCTGCAGCATCACCCTCATTCCAACTTTTACAAAGAAAGCTCTATAAAAATACAACAACAGCAACCAGTTGAGAAGGTGGTGCCGGTTAATTAAAAAAAAAACAAAAACAAAACAAACAAAACCCCAACAACCCACCTCCGAAAAAAACCCACCAAAACAACAACAACAAAATAAATAAACAAACAAAAACTACAAAAAAAAAGAAAAAATCCAAATAGAAATTTTGTTGGACAGTAAAAATTTCAGCTCTTTTACCTGCTTTCCCCTTTTCACTCGCTTTTTCCTGAATGTCACACTGACATAAAAACCTGGGCTGACCCTTCTCCTAAAACTGTCTTGCACATACACCCATGGGTAGTGTTTATTAAAATCCCTAGAAATTACCAGGGCTTTGGCATGTGGTGGTGCTTGCGTGAGCAATAAAATGGCTCAGAGAGGATGGTTTGTTGCTTCCCAAAATACAATGGGAACTTCTTCTGCAGAGTGCCCTCATTGAAACCTCAGCTGAGCCAGGAGAACCTCCTCATGTTGCTGCTTTGCTCATTTCTTACAGACCTTGTCGTCCTTGGCTGCCTGTGACCACTCCAGGGCAGGCAGGATCCCACACTGGTGTTGTCCTGACCTGCCAATTGTGTCCCACACATCCTGAATAGGAGATGCTGCCTTGTTCCTGTACTCTGTTTAGGTGTCTGAGCAGTGAACAGCAGGTCATGCCTTCACCAGAAGGTGTTGTGGGCATTTCCAGGTCGAGCCACCTAGGTGTTAATCGACACATTTCCACAGGCAGGAGGGAGAACAGGGGACACCACGAGCTGCTCAGGACAATGTCTGAAATAGCTCAAAAGTCCCACTTGGAGAGCATCCGAGGGCTTGGTCAAACATTTAATTGTGAAGGTGTCTGTGAGCTGGTCCACCCTCTCCAGCCTTCTGCTGTCTGGTCCTTGGGGACAACTTCCCAGGCACTCCTGGACCATCCCAGGAGAGAACGATGAGAATGCTCTCAGTGTGCACATGGGCATGGCACTGGTATCCACAGTCACAACTGAAGGACCAGCTTGAATTTCACACTCCTGCCTTCAGCACCATCATTTTTGGCACAGGGCATACAGCTGATGCAATATTTTATAATCCGTTCCTTATAAAAGGGAATTTGAGAAAGCAGATGAGAATGTCCACAGAAAATCTATATTAATCTACTTTTTTTTTTTTTAATACAATAATAAATGAAACTGCAGCTGAGAAGGCATTCTGCAGTGGCTAGCAATAAACAGCCATCCATACCTTGATGAATGAAATAAACCACTGGTATGTTTTCATTAATTCTGAAATGCAGTTAAGAGCACCTCAACTTTCATTTATGTCAATATGTAGAAATATATGCATACGCAGGCAAAAACATCCTTTCCTTTTTGGGTCTTCCCTAGGTTATATATTAATCAAATTAGGGAAACAAACAGTGGAAGCTTTAACATATATTAATATTCCTATACAAATATTTGCAAGGTGACTTTTAAAGGTAATCCCTTCCAGGATATTTTATGCAAAATTCATTTCTGTTTCAATCATATAAATTGCTTCTCAACTTGAATTGAAACAACTTTATACCTGCAGAATACAGAGGAGAACTTAGTCCATACTCTGGTATTAAATGATGTGAAATGAAGGAGATAGTGACACTCGGCAAAATATTTGTCTTGATCAGATGAACAAGTGCTTAGAATACACCCTTTCTGAAAAAGTATTTCAGTTTAATGTTGTGTCATTGATATTGCAGTATTAAAGTAATGAAAAGCAAATTTAATGCATTTAATTAAATCAATAGTTTCATATAGAACAACTCAATAAAATGCAGATAGAATATCCAGACTTCAAAAACAGAGAACAGACCTGAAGTTGGTGTGTTTTAAATGCCAATGAAAATGCAAATTGAATGAAGAGATAACGAAAACATCAAGAAACTTAGTCTTCATTAAAGTATTCCTATAATAGAGCAATATAATATTATTTATTTATTTTTAGTTCTGGACTTGAACATCTCTCCTGTCTTTAGTTTTTAATGAGTAAAATACTTCAAAGTATTAACAGTCAAGAGGTACTTTGTTATTGTACTGGCATTTCTACTCTATTAATGCAGGTGCTCACTGGCAGGAGGCCACTTATGAAGATCTAGTCATGATACTGATTTCTGCTATTGTTTTGTATTTATATGTATTGGAAAATGGTCAGTTCTGCCCTCCAAAAGCACTTTGTAAACAAGATACTGTGAATGGCCAGCCTACTCTGCTCAGAGAGCTGATGGGGGTGAACATTCAGGCAGAATTGAGAATACTGATTACATTTTCCCTCCTCAAGTACCAGTGCTGAAATACAACTTGAACTCCCAGGATTAAACTCCATCCTTTCTCTCCAGCACCATCTCAAGGGCAAAGAGTTACATCCTCCATTTCATTTCTTCACGTGCCCATAGTAATGAAGAGCATTGATACCTCTACTGCCAGCTGATAGAAGATTATCAGGTAGTTAAAAGGCAGTTTAAGATAAAACTGGGAAAAATGCCATATTTATTAGGATCAAACCCCTCATCCATTAGATTCTGAATGTAAGGAAATGCATTCCTAAAAGATATATATCAGCTTGCTTTATCTGTGCCTTTAGTAACTACTTTTTGTCTCTGTGTTCAAAATGGAAAGCACTTTAGTTTGACTTAAAATGAAAAAAAAAATAAAATCAAGAAGTATTATTAAAAAAAAAGAAAGCCAAGGGAGAAAATTGAAAACTAATGGAGAAAATGACAGTGAAAAGCCTATATCTGCAACAGACTGTTATTCCCCTCTCCTGCTCCCAGAAATAGTCCGTAAGGGACACAGAACAGAATACACCACATTTGCTTGACTGCAGACCCACATTTTGCTGTCTAAGTTTGAGGGAAGGACTTATTTCTTTCCCTGCTACCATGTCAGCTTGAGGCAGGAGGGTGGGGACTCATGGCACTGAAATGCCAGGTGGCTTCACACGTTCCTCTGTCCTGTAAGATTTAAAGGTGGAAAACAACTTTGTAAAGTAGACATCTCATGCAGATTCTGACTGTAATATCAAATACACACTAAACTCTGATCTTTCATATAGTTGTCTATAACATAGCGTGATTTTGCCCCCAGAAATGCTACATTTCCCGAGGTAGAAAGGAAGAATTATATATAAGTTAAACCAATTTAACATTATATTGTAACTGTAAAAGTGTGGGTTCTTTTCTGTGCTATGTGAATTTGCTAACAATAAGGTGTGGTCAAAGACAGTCTGTTACTTATAAAATTAAAAAATTATTTGCCCAGAGCCTTTTTCTCTAGACTAATTGTACGTAGGCAGAAAATAAATCTGTACTTGCTACAGTTATTGTTTATAATGAATGCTTAGGTTTGGAAATGTTTGTAGCACAGTGAAAGTGGAAGAACAAATAATTTGATAATGATTTATTAATGCTAATATTTCTAATTATTGTCAGGTCTTAGTAGACATAGTGTATTCCAAAGTTTTATGTTCTGCATTTCCCTTCTTCTAAATTTCTCATGGATTTACATTTTATTTTGATTTTCCAGGGGTTTATTTTTATATGAAGTACACTCTTCTTTGTAGCATGTGATTTTGACTGTGGAGTTACACAAAGATGTGTGTGCAGGATTTCTGCATCCTATGTTCTAGACATTCTCAAAGTTTCTTAATAAGACGTTTGACTGAAGGGGAGTTGGAACTGCCTGGTTATGTTTCTGAGGATGTTGAGGAGGAAGGGGATGTGTGTGTAGGGAGACAGACCAGATGCTCTAAGAGAAGAAGAGATTGTTATTATAATGTGCCATATAAATACTGTAAGCGCAGCCCTGAAGTAAAGACATTTTAGTGTTTGTGTTCAGTTTACTTGAATAAGTTTTTTCTCTTTAACACTGTCCATGAAGAAGCCTAAATTGTGTATGGGACATTATATATGTGACAGCAGCAAACAAACACACCAGATCCACCTGATGTACATTTATTTATGCTTATGTGGTTTTTTTCCCTCTTTACATAACTAAAGATACCTTCAGGGTTCTCCAAACACTCACTATCGATTCATTCATAGTGATAGAGTTTAGGTTTATGGGAGTTGTATTGCTCTGCCTGGTGAAATAAAAACACAGAAAAGAAATGGAGGATAGCTGAATGTGAACTGAGTGGGCCCTGTATAATGGAAATTGCATTTTGTGAGGAAAAATTCCCTGCCATTTGCTAGGTAAGACAGTTGTGAAGCCAAAAAAAAGCTGTCACTGAGATTCACTGAAGATATTATGACTAACAGGAAATTGAAGAGCTTCAGGGATTTATTCTACTCACAGTGTATTGCATTTATCATCATATAGTTAAGCCAACAGAGTGCATTATGGCTGAGTTTGATCAGATAGTTTTTCTTGCTTTAATTTGCTAAATTATCTATTGTGTTGATCTCTATTATTTCCTCTGTCAGTTTCATTGATGTGTCCCTAGTAAATCTAAAATGTGCATCCATACTTGCATTTCCAGGGATGGGATTAATTCTTTTTATCTCCTTTCTCATTCAATCATTAGTTTTCATAGAACCCAGCCTGCTTTCGGTTGTAAAATCTTCAATCCCTGTTTTTGCAAAGCTACAACCATTTTTGGTACGGAAACTCAAACCAATGAACTTTTGGTCATGTGCTTCCTGCAATGCTGGGTAATTTAAACTCTGCAGGCAAACTCTGTTCAGTGCTGCACTGCACAAGCAAATGTCCACTTTGCCTTGGTGTTCATTTTTGCTCCCATTTCTTCATAACAGCTTCTAAGCTGTGCTTTCACCCCACAGTGAGCAATGCCTGCCCAGCTTGGGCTTTAGGATGTTCTTTCGTGCTGTCTCCTGTCATCCCTTCCACCTTTCAGTCACAGATAACAGTCCCTTCATCAGCTGTTGCCAGACAAGAAACGATTAAAATTACTGTTAAGAGATTGCTAGTATTGCATGCTATTTCAAATGGATCCTTCAAACTGAACTTGGGAAAAAGGTAATTTACTATTTACCACCATGAGGATGAGGCAGATATGATAGACTGACAGTCAATGGTCAGCCACTGATGAACCAATTCTGGTGTGCCAACTGTATGTTCTGATGTGGCCTCCATGGTTGTTTTACCTCTGATTATTGTCAGATGGAACACTTCAGCCTTTGTTTTCCTTCAGCAGTTAACATACTTTGTGTGCCTTCAGTAACACAGTCACTTGCCATCAGTCAGAGCATTATCATACACAAGGTATCAGTCAACAGTGTCTTTCTGGACAATATTTTGTTATTTTTACAGTGGCTGACATGGCTTATGGCAATATCTCTCTAAACAGTGTAAAATGAAAAGTAGAAATTCTGTCCCACTTTTGAAAATCAAAAGTATTTCTGAAAGAATGTAGAGGGAGATGTGTGACATTTATTTATGGTAACATATGAGATCATCTGGATTATTTTCAGTGCACCCACATAGTCAAAACAGTTGAAATAATAAAGCATAAAGTGTTTGGTATTTTCTCAATTCCTTGCCAAGCAATGAAGAATTGTCTGAGTCCTGCATGTGAACTTAGAAATGAATTTTCAATGCATATTAAAATATGAAGGACTGATTCCGAAGTGCTTTTTTTTTTCCTTTTAAATCACATTTTTACTTAAAAAAGACTGGAAAATCTATGTAGGAGAAAATGTCTTGAAAGTAAGTATAAGCTGCTGTTGCTGAAATAGCCAAGCACAGGCTTGTGAGCAGGTATTTTGCAAACATCATAACCCAGACCTGGAAGTGCAGTGGTAAATCTCTGCAGTTGAGTGTTGTATATGGCAACAACTATGGTTTATTTAGATTCTAATTCTGTCTTTGCACATCCCTATCTGATTTATAATGCAAGCTAAATTATGCTACCTTAACAACACCACAAATTCTATATATACACACACATATATAAGTTATTCTAGAAATACAAAATTAGGTCAAACATCCATTTACTGTGAGTACATGAAATGGCTGTGAACACAAAGATTCTGCACCATTCAAAGTCCTGCCCCACAGCATATATGAAGTGCAAATTTCATCACAAAAGTTATGCAAATCACCAAAAAGGACAGACTAGACACTTTTCTAAGTGAAATGTTTTGCTGAATTTCAAAAATCTTTATGATTTTGCATATTGCCTCAAGGGCCATATGTGTGTAGGTTTAGGGTTCAGAGGACTAAGTCAGTTTTCAAATGCGTACTGAGAAGGATGACATGAACCCTGCATGCAGGCAAGATCAATGGGGCCTGTTCCAAACCAACAGTGAGGCAGAATTACTCTGCCTGGGCTGGTTTTGCCAAAGCAGCTCAGGAGGAGTTTCTACAGCCCTTTCTATCAACAGAATGATGGGAAGGTGCTTCCCAACTATTCATAGGAATTGCTGGTGGAGACATAAAGCCAGGCACACACTCCACTGAGATTCAGAGTTGAGAGCATTTTGTCTATCAGCAGACTCCATGTCAGTACAACCAGCACACTGTAGACGTGGCCTCAGACCCAATGTGTATATTTCTGTTTTTTAGGACAGGGAGAGATGTTGCTTAACTTACATGAAATTTTTTAAGGTGCAATTTATCTTTTTTCTTTCCTTCCAAAATTCAAAAGTAGAAGAACTGATTTATTTCTTCGTATTGGAAATAGGTACCCCTCATATTTTGCAGCAACACTGTTTCACACCCAAAACTGAAACACCATTTGGACATGAGTCAGAAATGTTTTTATGCAGACTCTGGATTTGCAGAGTACATAGTTCTTGGCTAACTGCAGTGAACAAAACAACCATTTAAATTTCATATCTGTCAAATAGTGTTTCAGTGACTTTTCAGCCCATTTCACAGCCAAATGCCTTTTGTTTAACACCTGTGTATTTGTCTTTAGAGGCAAAATTTTATGATGAATTATGATAAGCTATGCCCCTCTACCTTTTTATTAATATCACCTAGAGCTGTATTCCAGAGCCATTCATCTGCAAAATGTGTTCCTACCATAAAGCAAACGGAAAAGGGAGGCGAAACCATGCCTTAACTCTTTTAAATGTCATTAAAAGTCTTCTCATATTATGAACTTTGGAACATTTCTTATGTGTTGTCATGGTAAGAGGTTTGGAGAAAAAACACAACCCACAAGCAAAGAGACCAGTGCCACACTAACTAAAGCATGCATTTAAAATAGTGATGCTTTGTACATAATCCTCTTATCTGCCTTCTGACTAGACCACTGGGGTTTTGGCAAGCAACTCTGCTCGCTTTTGAAGGGTAGCTCTAAGGGTACTTATAATTTCAATAATCAAGAATACCTGAACAGATTCTTAATATTGCAGTACTTCTGAGTGTACACACTAATGAAAAATATTATTATAAAAAGTTAATCCATATGGTTCATGCATATTTGCAAAGGCATATCCGATTTTTGTGACCTCACACTGTATTGCTCCTGTGCCAGTCAGTGACACTGGGATTGACTATAGGATTACAGGAGCTTGAACACAGATTCATTCAAAGTCTATGGCCAAGATGGGATGAGTACAATTTCATGGATATTACAAGCTGTTGAAATTTGCTCAATTATTCCAGTTACAGGCATTTGTTTCACTAGAGGACTGCATTCAGAAAAGAGTGTATTTCTGACTGTAAAGCTGCTATTGGTGTCTGTGGAATGATCTAATTCCTTTGGTAGATTTCTATTTTGCCAGGCCTTTCTCCTCCTTTCCCAGATGCAGTTATTGACATAAACATGATACTGTAAGAGTCTGGTCAACAATGATCTGCATCTGTGCACCCTTCCAGCAGTTACTTCACTGTGCCTTTATATTTTCAACCTGGCACTTCTTAACAAAGGCGAAAGTCTTGTTCAGGTCAAACAATCTAATTTCCAATGGTCAGCTGTTTTCTCAAAATCATCTGGATTTCCTTCCCCCTGCAATATGTGATGTAAGAAACCCCAGGGTGACAACATCACAATCTTGAGCCAGCAAACCATGGGATTTCTGACCAGAATGCTGCCTGCTTCTTTCAAAGCATGGAATTGTTGTGAAGTTGGTATAGATCTCATCACATTTGACACTGCAAACACGTTTTCATCAGAAAACAACAAAAGGGTATGTGCAGTGTGCTGTGCATCACTCAGAATGGATGCACAGATTCAGGCACAAGCATGTCCTTAGATCTGCCCTCATTTCCATCTAGTAGCAGAGGAACAATACTTCAGTTACAGAGAGAAGTGAGAAACATGCTTCAGATGTAGTAAATAAATTCTAGGCATCACCGTCTTTGAAAAGAAATATTTTCTTTATTTTTTCTAAAACTGAACCACTGCCATCTGTTCTGCTCTTTAATCGCAAGTGCACAATGCAAATAATTCACAAATGTGTCATAAAAAGTGAGACAGAAATTATTTAGATCTCTGCTTGTGTGTCTCCTGGTCTTAATTCTACTAAGGAAACATCTGCTTTATTTTTTTCTCCTAATTCAGGCAGTCAGAGAAACTGGTCCCTTGTCACAGTGAAATCTCTGCCATGGTTTAAAGAAGACCAGAGTGCATCAAAGAACTCTGTTTCACTCACACAGGGTGCAACTTGCTAACTTTCATGAACATTTGAATGCACTGAGTATATCCTTTGGATTTTCCTATCGCGTCTGCCATTCTGAATTTATTTTTAGGGTTAGTTCTTTTTTTAAGGTGGCAACAAAGTGCATTCAGGACTATTCTCATCACATAGGAGAAAATATTTAAAGGATAGAGACTAAGCAAACAGGTTTTATGATGATATCTCACCTTACAGTTATTATTTGGTGAAGGGAAAAAATAATGTATTTTCTTCAAGATATGGACCAACTGTATTTGGAATGAGAATCAGTTTGTTATGTTAAGAGGGTGTGGGAATTGAATGCAGTCCCACAGGCTATTTTATCTGTTTACAGAATAAAATGTTACACCATCTTCTTCAGCACATTTCCATCCTTCCCTTGCCTTCCCTTGGACAGCTTCACAGTTTGTGTGGCAGGTGACTCAAAAACTACATGGGGAAGGTGTCCCAGCTGAAAACTGTCCTCACCAGATCAACGAGTGTTCCCTGGCCAGGTTGGGTCCTGGATCTGTCTCCCAAGTGCTGCCCATACAAGCTCAAACAATTGTGATGAGAGAACGGAGGCTGTGTCTCCTCTGTGGTCAGCTTCTTCATTCACCCTGGAGTTACTGCCAGTAAAGGTGACAAAAAAGCCCAGTTATTATGAAAGCACTCCAGACTGTATTTCTGGCAGAGAAAAATCTGCATTTAATTCCATCCATATAGACTTCAAATTGTTTTTTTTATTCCCACCTTTCTTGAGCACACTTGGATGGAATGCTTTAGTACTCAGGGTTTCTGCTTTGGCCCAAGAGAAAATCCCATTCCCAGGAATTCAAGACAACTTCTGTCACTGAACATTTTGGCATTTGTAGGGCAGGAGAGGGAGTTTCCTAGATTTTGGGGGCATTTTGTTTTGGTTTGGTTGTTTTTTGGGTTTTCTTTTGCTTGGGTTGGGGTTTTTTTTTGTTTGTTTTTTCTTGCTGTGGGTTTTTTCCCCTCTAAACCCCCCAGTTGTTCTGAGCAGATGTGAGCTCCTCACTTTGCACAATACAAAGATAAACATTGTTGAGAAAATGCTCAGAACCCACTAGTGCAGGAAAAGCAAAAACCTCCCAAGCCCACACACTTTCCTTTCTGTACTTAACTTTAGGTAGCCCTAAGAGAATTGATATTTCTCTCTTGTGAAACATAGAGATTTAAGGGTGGGTGGTTCTTGTCTGCATACTCCAAATGGTAGAGAGCTGTGAAGACATGACTCATTAAAACTGAGCAGTGAGGTGCTGAAACCCTGACCTTCACTGCACTTCAGAAGAACTCAGTGTGAAGGTGAAAAGAAAGAAACCTTGCTTCAGTGCATCCTTTTAAAGGCAGAGAGTATTTCACTGTTCTTGACTCCGAGACAGCTAGCAAATAGTGAGAGGAAAATGCTTTATAATGATGGCATTGACAGGGGGTTTGTTGCATGTCATCCAAGCTGTGACAGAGCAAATGAACCCAAACTAGTGGATCTAGACCACCCTTGCAAAGGACTTTAGGAGTGTATACAAAAGATACTAAACATGACAAAAGCTTCAAAAAAGCATAGGACTAATGACTCCATTCCATGCAATTCTCCCTGTAAAGATATTATGCTCTCCATGGTAAAGTATTTCTCTAATGCTCTTGGGTTTATATTCATGACCAGACTTCACAGATTGCTCTAATTTATCTATGCTGCTGCAACAAGAAATACAATAGATCTATCCAAGAACATTCCTTCTCAGGATTCCATGGCAATTTCTGTACCTCAGCAGAAGGTTTGTTTTCTCTGTTAATTTATGAAGTTGAAGGGAAATTTCTCCCTCACAGTGAACCATTACGTGAATGCTTCACAGTTACTAAAACTTTCACTCACTTCATGCCTGACCTTACTGAATCTTCTGTCAGTCATTAGACAGGTAACTTGAAAGCCAACCTCTCAATATATCTATACATCCATGTGCAGATTTTAAATGATAAACAATTATTTGGAGAAGATAAAGGTCAGAATTTATTAGATCCTATCAAAATCAGAATTTATTAGGAAAAAAAAGAGTTTCAGCTGAAAGACAGGATCATTTAAAAGAGAAAATGAATTTCTTCTCTTGCTCTTTAGCTGCATTCAGTAAATTATATATACTTTAAAACCCATTTCCATGACTTCAGTAGTTTTCCATACAAGGGCACTGCTTCTCAGCTGAAAGTTCTGATTTCTCAGTCCTAAAAGTATGTCATTAGGCTGGAAACATACTAATGTACATCATAATTCATGTGCATTTTAGTAGTGTGTACTTTCCACCCATCAATACAAAACTGAATTTGGCTTCAGTAACAGGAGATTTTCAGAGAAAGTACAGACAGTGTAAGTACAGATCTGTACGTCTTTAGGAACAATGAAGCAGAAAGCTCAGGTATCTCATGATCCAGCTGAATATGGACACTGGTGTCACCTTAAAGTCATTGTCTCACCATGACATTCTGGGGTTTTCAGGCAATTGCAAGATGCACTTGGGAAAATTAACATGAAGAAGTTACAGGTTTTACAATAAGCCAACATTTCCTTGACTAATATCAGTGGAATGGACTTATATTCTGCTCCAGAGTCTTCTGTTCCAGAGATACAGGTACGAATATAGAAGGCAGCTGAGATGTTTAGCTCAGAACCACTTCTTTAATCCTACTGTTCAAATTTTTGCAAAGATCTTTGAAAAAAAGAGGTGAATTATGGCAGGTTCAGTCTGCATGTTGGACACAGCCTTCAGCCTTTTCTTAGTCACTGGAAATTGGTAATTACCCAATTATTAAACCGTCAAAATAGTAATTTGAGAACAAATATAATTGTGGAATGACATCCTAAGACTCATGGTTGAAGGTAACAAAATTCAATATAGACAAAAGAAGAGTGGTGGATGCATGTGGGAAAAGGAACACAGACAACTTCACATACACAGCCATAGACATGGAGATCATTGCAATAGCCAGTTCCAGGAACACACAGTTCAGTGCAACCATGGAGCACAGAGAAGTTGCACACTGTAGTAGTCCATGCCATAACTGCAGTTTGAATACTGTGTTCTGATTTGGCTCCTCTCCTTTCACAATGTAGAAATCCAAGGAAAAATAAAGGGTGACAGTGGTCTAAAGCAGAAACAACTGCTTTAGAAAGTTGGCTGAGTGTATGGGAAAGGCACTGTGACTGAAATGGGGAAAATTATGTGGGCTTTACAAAGTTCAAGCAATCAGGCCATTCCTGTGCAGAGAGTCCTCTCTGCAGGTTAGGGATGGATCCTGATGTGCTGGATTGCAACTGGGTGAGTTTCCATCCATTTGGCACCTCTTGTGCCATGGCTTACAGTGCCATAGAATATTGATGGTGTCATTCTGAGTCATAGCACTCTGAGACAGAGTTAAACCTCAGCCAGCCCCTCTCGAGACTCGTTCTTTCAAAGGCAGGATAAAAACAAAGCAAAGACAAATTCATGTTTAAGAGAGTGGTGGGGAATCCTGCTGCTGTGACCACTCTTCTTTCTGGCTTTGGGAAGACTGCTGTCAGCACTGTGGCTGAGGTTTCCTTTCAGGCATACGACACACAAAAAGTCCATCTCTTTGCTGAAATATTTACTTTGTAGAGTCCCAGAAAATAAGTAACAAACATATTCTTAAGGCAAACATGGATAACTTCATTTCAGCAAGGCCTTGTTAAACTGCAGGCTCTGACAAAACCAAAGCCAAAACCAAACTAATCACAGACAAACTTTTCCCTTATCATTAACAAGCACTTTTCTTAGGAAGACCCCAGTTTTCAGCTGGTCCCTGGGAGGGTCTATCACAGCTTGGCATTGCTGTCCTCAGGCCCATTGTCAGAGCAAACGCAGCTGCCTCCAGTGCCCACCTCAATACTTGTAAATAGCCATGGGCTTTAGGTAATGACAATGCTAATGCATTCTAAGTATACACCTTTTTCCAGTCCTAATAGACACTACCTTTAGAAACTCTTTATTCCTTTCTTTCCCACCCGGCCTACCTTTCTGTGTGAAAATTTCCCTAGAATATCCTCAACCTGAGTAATTGCCTTTAGGAACAGTGAGGTTTTCCATGCAAGTTTGATTAAAAACGAGAGAAGTGGCTAAACAAGCAATCATAGCTCCTGCAGACAGTCTACTTAGGCTGAACCCACCACAGTGTGAAGCTAGAAACATGAACCAAGTAATATTGTAAAGAGACAAAGCAAAAGCAAAAGATGTTGCTCCTCCTGCTGCGAAGTGCTGGTTCTGGCTGAGAACAGATGATGCCAAAAGAAGGCATTGGAACATGCAGCAGTGGAGAGCAGGTTACACTTCTTGCTGGCCACAAGGCTTCAGAGATGTGTCTCTGTTCTCTGTCAGAAGCATGTTGAATGTATTTTGGACATTTTAGCTGCTTGCATGACAGGATGCACCTTCTGCTTTAAAGGAGTGCCAGCTTCTCTGCTGTACTCCCTCTTGCTGACTGGCTATGGCCTTGCAGTGAGCTGCCACAAGACAACCTGACAAAGTAAGCGTCTCTTTTTATTTCTCCCCCTTCATTCCAAGCCTCATGTTGATGAAGCAGCACTTCTGGCAGGCTCAGGGAACATGCCTGCTGCCAGCAGAGTCACAGCTGATGTGAATCGAGAGGATGTGTACACTGGGGTGACAGCTTCAGCAACAGCCAGCCAAGTACCACCTTCGTGGGGAATAAAAAATATGGTTTTATTACAAGCAAATAGTTCATTAACTCAGGAATTACTTTCTTTAGGTGTACCGTGGGAGTTGTAAGGTACCAGGTCCTGTCTGGAACTGGTGCCAGGGACAATTTGCATTCGGGAATAGGGAATTATGAAAATAGATAGAGATACGGCTGAAAGGGGCCCCCGCCTTTGTGTGCAGAGAAGGGTGGTCATTCTGCCCAAGAGACCCCCTCTCTCTGCACAGGGGGCATGCCAAATCCCATCAGAAGAAGAGGCCTACTCCTCTCATTATCCTAACAAGGCGGGACTCTGTGGACACATAAAAAGCATGATTTTTGGGGTGGGCATGTGCTTTTTGGACCTCCCTGGCTGGGGCACCCAGCACGTGCTGAAATAGAATCTTTCTTTTTCTTCTAAACTTCTTTATCTCACAGATATTTGTAGCCTAACTAAATTGAATAGAGGAGATTTTTCTCACAACGTTCATCTGGTCTGTTACATACACTGGCTGGTATCATCTGGTAACAACACCTAGTCAGCACAATAGGCCTGTCGCCTGCGAAAATAAACATTTATTCAAATTTTCAGGACCCCTGAGGACCACAGGTGGGAGAAGACTGCTGGGATTTACATTCGCTGCAGAATTGCTTCAAATTCTGCCCCTGAGGCTGAGAACCAGGCAGGAGTCTGCTCCCTTACTGACCAAAGAGAGGAGAACACAGAGTGCTGTGACTGTGCACTGGTGTGGGCTGCCTGTCCCCTGCATGCACAGGTCTTACCCAGAAAGTGCCCTGAAATGGATGTAATCATTCGTATGGCTAAGCCCCCATCAAATGATTCGGATTGCAGTGTCTTGCCTTTAAAATCTACATCCATTAATGAAAGAAAATGCTTAGTGTTTATGGACTGCTAGAGCTCATTAAATTACAGTCCTGCACTTTAATGAAGATGAATATCAGAAGATGAATACAGTAAAGTGGCAATTACCTAGATAAAGAAGTTTTTATCAAGAAATCATACTTTTTAAAAGAAAGGTCTAAGGTCAGTTTCTTTTTTTTTCAACATCATAAGAAACACCTCAATCTAGGGGTATTTATTTAAGATATTTTTAAATTTAAAATAATAGTAATTACTCTAATTCTACTGTTTCAAATGCTGACATTTTGATGCTCTAAAAAAAAAAAAGAAAGAAAAAAATCAAGAACGAATACTCAAAAACTACTTGCACACCCCAAAATGCACAAGAAAGACAAAATTCTAAAATTTTTGAAAAATATGAACACATTACAATTCTCATTTCCCAGGTCTGGTTGACTGTCCTTGTCATACTGTAGCTGAAAAATTAATATATATTCCCCATTCCTTCCTTGCTTGCCCATCAGGAAGGGCAGGTTTCTATCCACAGTCAGTGCTCGACCTACAGTATGGACGGTAATGTCTATCAGAAGAGCAAGTTATTTCCTTGTTTTCCCTCACATTACTTTATGCACATCATAATAGGAGACATGTTGGACTTCTGAGCAGAGTCAGGCTCCTTTGCAAGTTTTCTTGGGCTTTGCCTTCCAGAGGTGAATTGCCGAGGCCAGAATATAATGGGCCACTCACTGTCAAAACAATCTTTACACAGTTATTCAACTATACTATTTTTCCCAGGTAAAAAACGTCTTTTGAGAGTTTTTGTTTCATCTTCAATCCGATTGAGCACTCTGGTTTTCAGGAAGACTTTTCCCATAGAACCTATTTCATGAGTCTGCTGTAAATACTGATCTTAGTACTACATGCACTTTATTTTAAATTTAAGGCATTTTTTTCTGTCAAATCAGTGCCTACAGGTTGGTTTTCTAAGCAAAGAAGCTACCTGGAGACAGATGACAATTAGCTTAACCTTACAGTCACTTTATGGCAAGGATGTAACTTGTAGATTGATAATTTGTTAGAGAATGACAGAAAAAAAAGACAACATCAGGGATACTGATGCACAGCTAATCTGAGTATTATAGAGAGTAGCTAAACAGTTTTAGTCCTTCAAGCAACATCAGAAAACCTTTTACTGCTCTCAGTAATGAAATCAAGAGGCAAATAGGAATAAAAAAGGACATCTTTCTATGAAGAAATGGATTACTAGTGAATATTAATGAGGAATAAATACACTTAATAGATCTCTCACTATTTTTCTTTCAAGAAGTCTGCTTGCTACAGCTTCAGACTAGTCATCTGCATGCATAAAAGATAAGTCAATCCAGAGTCACATGCAAAGAACAATAAGAAATTAATCATAGTGTAAAATAGCTCAGCATAAACCTTCATTATTTGTCAGTTGCTTATTAGGAAAGCAGCTCAAGCAAGGTGTAAGGTGAAAATACTGATGATGTAAAGTTCTTGGTGGTAGAAGGACCTTCAGAAGCCCCAGATACATGAGTTCTTCACATGCTTATGGAAACACAGCATATTCAGCTTGGCAACTAGAGATTATCTGAACATTATTTTGAGGTTGATAGTCTAAAATACAGCTTCTGTAAAAAACCATGTTCCATTTAATGCCAGATTATGACTGTATTTTGATGGAATCTCTTCTTAGCATTTACTGGACACAACCTACAGGACTTCATACTCTTCGTTTTATGTTGTTTGTTCATCTATGCTTTTCTTATCACATTCATGTGACTAAATCATGGAAACTAATAGGGTTGTAAATCATGATATAATGGCAATTTCTATTATTGCTTATCCTGTGGCTCACACTTGTTCAGATGGTGGATTCCTCCTGGCACCTACGGAGTGCACAGAGACTTTCCCTGAGAGCCAGCACAGCCCTACTGGGTATTTACACCAAATATATACTCAATGTTAACAACAAAATAATAAGATGAAACCAAACAGATTGTAAACAGTTAAAACAGTTATTTTTGCTCCCACAAATGGATTAGGAGCATACCCAGGTAAGGACTCTAAGAAATAGTTCTTGAAAGAAAAGACTTATAGTTTATTTCTCACATGTGTGGAAAGCTTAGAAGTGTTTCATAAAATGGGAATTAAAATTTTCACCTTTATGAAAAGTAAAAAGTCATGAAATTTGATGAAGGAATGGGGGAAGAAAATACAGACTGTATCTGTAAAATAAGTAGCAATACTAGTAAGGCAGAAAAAACAAAAGAGAACAATATCTTTTTTGCAATAGAGCTTATTCTGAAGGATTGTATGAATGATAACACATGTACAGAGATGGATCATAGCAGGGCCCAGCACAACAAAGGTCCATCAAAAGACTTGTGATTTCACCTGGCAAAGTGCCTTCCTAGCACTGCAAACACATCCATATCCACTGATGGTCTGGGTTGCTGGCTCAGCCCTGCTTGGTCTGATGTGAGACCATTCACACACGTACACACACCCAAACACCACTACAGTTTGGATTCAAATGTCTCATCATCTCTTTTCCCTGTATGCAATTGTACTTTAAAAATTCTGGTGGTTTTTTTATGAATTACACTATCTGTGCAGATCAGTCGTGGAAGGGGGGGCTTTCAACCTTTTGTGTGTGTGTACATGTTCAGCCTTGTCACACTGGTTGGTTCAACACTGCTGAGATTCATCATATAGGGAATCCCATATGAGACACTTCTGTCACTCACTAGAGCAAAAATACCACAGCCAGCTGTCACGGAGCTACACTCTCAGACATGCCACTAGCATGGAGTCAGGGGCAGTGTTCCTGTGGAAATGCTTGAGAGTTGTGTCTTGAGAAGCATTTATGGCCAGGGGCATTTATTTCCACATAGGCAATGCATATCTGACATTTCACTGCAGAATACAACTGAATATCTGTCAGGATTATCCTGTAAAATACCAGTACCTGAAGGGAGCCTACAAGAAAGCTGGAGAGGCACTATTTGCAAGAGAATGTTGTGACAGGAAATGGGAGAAGAATTTCAAACTGAAAGAGAGTAGTTTTCTATTAGATATTAGGAAGAAATTCCTTACTGTGAGAGTGGTGAAACACTAGCATAGAATATCCAGGGAAGCTGTGGATGCTCCATCCCTCAAAATGTTCAGGGCCAGGTTGGATGGCGCTTGGAGCAATGTGGTCTAGTGGAAAGTGTCCCTGCCCATGGTAGGGGGATTGGAACGAGGTAATCTTTAAAGTCCCTTCCAGCCCAAACCCCTCAGGGATTTGACAACTCTGTGACTTTTTAAAAACCAGAAAAGAGGAGAAAAAGATTACATGAGGCTAGATCTACAGTTCTATTTACGCACAGCTTTTCTTTCACTTAGACCTTTGGCATCAAAAGACAATGAATAACAAACAAGGTTTATCACAGAACATTAAATATAGCATGCAAATATATTCAGAATGCATCATGAGAGCACTGAGATATGGTTTGCATGACAGTGATTGAATAGTCACATTTTATACTGTTCCAGACATGTCACACCCCTCTAAATACTGTTCTGTAATGTCCATGACTCGTCTGGTGCATGCTGCATATTGTTAATCATGCTGGGTTTTTGAACACAAACTAAGAAACAGCTTGGGCAAATACAGAGTTGAAGGATTTTGCATATTTTATTTCTGGAGCAACTAGTCATGCTAACATACAAACTCTTAACCAAATTATAAAAATGTAATATAACAAGCAAAGAGGAAAATGATAGTTTAATATAGAATCATACATTAATTCAGCCTGGAATGTATAGTAGGGGATCATCTATGTACAGATAGAGTTATAGATATAATTAAATGCATTTATACCATTAAAATAATCCTTGCTACTTGCTCTGGTCCTTGTGGTACTGGCTGTGATACTTCTAATCAGTGATCCAAATGGACAGGGAATAGAAGAGGAAAAATCAATTTCTCTAAAGTCACCTAAGAAGAGCCAAGACAGACCTGACTCTTATACCTAACTTTTAATTAACACTAATGCCTAAAGAGATCCATCCAAATGTGCATAACCTACAGCTGTACCAGTTGGAATAACTAGTCTGTGTTCAACTTTGTGCAGGGAATTCACAGCTCTCCTCCTGGATTTAGGCAGTCACTGACTCTTCAAGTAGGAGTGCCACCAAGACAGGAATGTTTTGTAACTTGGTTAATTATTCAGACTACTGTTCTCTGTGATCAGGCACAAGAATGAGCTATTTTATCATGGGAATCAGCAGAAAGAAGTACTAATACTGACCTTCAGTGAGCTGTTTCTCTTGTTCCTCAGCTTGAACACTGTCAAGGTCCAATACTATGAGAAGGGAATATGAATTAAACACGTTTCAGTCAAACACAGAGCTCAGAGAGCAAGTCTGGGACAGCTGAGCGCTACGGTGATCACACATTTGCTGGAACTCCCCCAAAATGGCAATGAACTTGATCATATAAAATAAAAATAAATAAAAAGCAAACCCTAATGAGCTCTGCCGATGCAATTTAACCAGCTCCTACAGCTGCATTAGGTACAAGTGCAAATGGGGAAACTGCCTTGAACTCACCAACCTGTGCTGCTAATGATGCATCGTGTGTGCTCTGTGCTCACTGCACACTGCAGGGACCCTGCTGGGATCGCAGTTGTAGCCTCCAATACTCGTCGTGTTATGACTCTTTCCAAGGCTTTAAGTCTTACTTGGCTCATTAATTTTTTGGCTGTCCCTTCATGTGTGTGCTTGTATACATCATTAAGCAAACACTTCTGGTTTTGTCTCAAAGTGCATGCAAATTATAGAGGTTAATTTCTAATCAGCTTAGAGGTAGGATGGGTATATTAGCAGAAACTGCAGGTGGGTTCCTGCTGTGTTACCTTAATGTGAGTTAAAATCAGCTTGAAAAATGCATTCTGGTTTTTCACTGAGTGCAGTGTCACAGAGGTCAATGTGCTTACAGTGAGCTTAAAATACCAAAGAACACAACCTCCTAATTTTTCCTGCTGATAATAGCTAATGGAAAATTTTTTTCTTTCTTATAAAAAGCAAAAGTGTTCAATTATTTTGATGTTTCTTAGCCAATAGGTTAGTGGATTCTTTTTGAAGGGTTCACTTCTAACCTCAGGTTCAATGGTAAAACTTGTGCTGACAGCAATGTTGCCTGTGTTTGAGAATGAAATTTCACTCTTGACATACTCACATAAACAGGATTTAGTTAGCAATAAGTGGAAAACATCTTCAATGAGCAGGTTGTGTTCCTTTTTAGGGTCTGAGGTTAATGCTACTGCCATGTAAAAGTGCTTTGCCCTTGAGCTCAAGTGACAGAGATTTCATTCTGATGATGGTTAATGCATTCCAGGCAGGATGGCAGCAGCATGAACTTGGTTTTCTAAAAGGGAAAAAAAAAAAAGAAGAAGAAAAAAGTTAATAAGAGATATCTGTAAGGTAAAGTATTTTAAAACAGGTAAGGAGCAAAGTGCTTGAGTGCAGCATCACCAGCTCACCAAAGCCTTATCTGTGAATTGCACTCAGTGTGTTTGGGGAGATATAAATGAAGCTGATGGCCCTGCTGTAACTAACACTGTCACAAGGGATTATCTTCCCAAAACATACAGCAGCTCTCAGCTGTGGGGGGGCTTGCTCACTGGAGTTGCTCAGGTCTAGCTCTGAGGGATCCCAGAGGAATGTCTGACTTCTCCTTTCCTTTTCTGAAGTGATGGCTGTGCCTGCTGCTCCAGAAGCAAATTTGAGCTCTGGGTGCTCTGGGTCAGGGAAAAGGCCCCAGGAGTTGGGGCTGTGTCACCATCTGTGTGTCTGCTGTCACCCATGCTGTGACTTCTTGCTCTGCTTGCCTTCTGCGATGGGTAACTCACAGTGAAATCTGGGAGAGGGGCAGGTGGAAATGTCCCTTTTCGGCTTGGATCTTCCTAAGAAAGTTTGAATCAGTGAATTTTGGACTATATAAAAAAAATCCTTTTTGTCATCATGACCATCAGCACCATCATCATGACCTACTGACAGACTCCCAAAGTCTGTCCCACTATGACAACTGTTCTTATCTCACAAGGGTAAGGCAAGCTACAACAGTCTCTGGATATCTGCAGGTGGATGTATCACATAAGTTTTGAGTATTTCTGACTCAGATCCACTGTGAAGAAACCAAACTTTTGCTAGGCATCTCCTGAGCTGTTTTAGTTTGTTACATTTATTGAAAAATAATTGGATATCAGCTTCCTATTCCTTGAAAAGGGTCTTTATGCTGTCTTCTTTTGTCATGCAGAAATAGCATTTGAAATCAAACTTCACATAACAGTACAAATTTTAAATATAGGAAAAATTATAAAGTACGATGAGTATATTTACTCAATGCTTAAAAATAGAAATGATTGCTATGATTTTGATCTTGTAGTTTCAAAAACCCTTTCAACAGTTCTGCTGAGGTTGACACACTGACATATTGTCCCGTCCACACTTTGTCTCACCTACATGGTATACCAAGAGTGCAATGTCATATCAGTGAAATTCTTCTTCCACTCCACTCCCCCATGTCTCCTTGTTTCATAGAAAAAAGCATCCTTTTTCAGATCTAGTGCAACTAAAAGTAACTTGGAAAAAAGGGGAGGAAAAGATATCTTTAAGTCAGAGGACTAAATTTAAGTCTGTTAAGTGTCACAATGGGTGAGGTCTCTCAGCAAGGTCTCTGGTCTAACCAGCTCTGTGCAATTAAATGAGGCTTTGGCCCTGCACCTTGTTGGAAAGAGGGATAGAGAGAAGATGGGGGAAGGGGACTTCAACTATAAAAGAAACAAAAAAATAATTTATCCACCTATTGTATAACCCTATTTGATTCTTGACTAGCAGACAGGCAGCCTTCATTACCAGCCAGTCAGTCTGTACCAGTTGTCAGGCATTTAGCAGTGGATGTTGGTCATCTGTAACCTTTGCTTTCTGAGAGCTTGTTACACCTGAAGCAGGACTTGCAGACTGCCCTGCTCACATCCTGCACCTGTGTGAGCAGGTGGCAATACCAAAGAGAGTCCTGGGGAACCTGCACTTTGACACATTCCATCACAGGAGGTAAATGTGGAATTACAGAGTAGGGGTTATATCAAGTCTCATAAGGTGTTGGACTGTGAGGGAGCAAGGAGTAATTCACAACACTTTGCAAGAAAAACAACAACAAAATCATATGCAGGTCATGGGTATTTGGGTCATGCCTTGAGCAGGGGGAAATTCTCTGGAGAATCCATAACTCTGACAAGAGCTGGGATTCCCTCATGCTCAGGGAGCTTGGACATAATGTACAAAGATGACTTTGTGGTGTGAAGGAAAACATAAGTGTGTGGCACAAGCACAAAAAGGTTTGAGTAGGAATAGCTAAACAATTCTGTCTGTATCTTGGATGCTCCTGTGGCCATTCCTAGAAGGTCCCTATTCCTAGGTTAAAAATAGAAAGAATAGATGGCTAAAAAAAATGAGTAGTTAAAAGCTATAAGAGTGGTTGAAAGGTTAACAAAAGTCTGCAACATTATAATAATAATAACAACAATAGCAACCACAACAACACAACAATAGCAGTAGCAAAACCAATAAATATTTATTATTATTATTATTGTTGAAACTTAAATACTTGAGCTGCTGGTCAGAAGCAACACCAGACAAGGAACTGAAAAGTTATCAGAGGAGGTTTCAGCCTCCTAACAGAGAGAGCTGGAAACTGAGGCTTGAAGTCCTTGGAGTGAATGTAAAATATGTAATGTAAACATTAAAGATATCTCAGTACTAATGTACTGCTGGTTTGTGTGGGTCATCCCAGAGCAGCACGTTTATGCCACAGAGCTGAATATTTTTTCTAAATTAAATTTAACTTGACTCTCAGGGCTTTTGCAGCCTAATTCTGTGTTGTGACATAGGAACTACTTCAAAAAATCCCTATGACTTCTGAAAATCAAAAAACAAATTTGGGAGGTCAGGAGAGACCTTTCTGCCCTTAGGGGAAGAATCTATAGGGGTGGGTTTCTAATAGACTGAGCAGCTCTTACACAACTCACGTAAAGAGTTTTAAAGATGCTTAACAGCCTTGATTTTTGATACAAATGTCTAACTTGGGTGATTCCATAATTGTGAACTCCTGGAAAAGCATAGAGGGCTCCACTCATCTCCACTGCATCCTGGTGTGTTGATGCTGTAGCAATTTGCCACTTGCTGTGATCATTTTGCATCAGTGGCATTTGCTGAGGTTCCTCTTAAAGGTGGAAAGTTTTGATTTTCAATCTCATGCGCTCCTTAGGGTGTTATTATGCACCTGTTGGTTCATATTGTATCCCTCAGTAGATTTCAAGTGACAGTTCTGTGAAATGTTTGTCAAAAAAATCCCTGCATAAGAAGCATAAAAAGTCTCCCAGGAACAAGTATTAGATCTGCCTTTGTAAAGACACCTGATCATATGTGACACCACTTCAAGGCAATTTATCACACCCTGGTGTTAAAATAAGATCAATAAATCACTCTGTGAAAGCACTCCACAATAGGCAGGTAAATTGTTACTCTTGCACAACAGTTTCTTTTGGTAATGCTTTTCCATGAACAACTCTATAAATACCACTATCTAGAGAAACACAAAAACACAGTCTAGACAATGTAAATATACTGGCAGCAGGAGAAACAAACCCCAGAAAATAAGGATTATTATCTGAGCTTCAATATTTTATTTCTTTTCTTATAACAATTCTGGGTTTGTCTTGTCTTCTGATCTTCTTCCCAGTATCATCAAAAGCCTGGGAGTTCTACATGGCACAGCCATTCCAGGTGCAGCTGAATAGTCTGTGTAGAGCAGCTCATGTTGTCACTGATGTCACCGACCATGGAGCTTTTCTGCTTCCCTTTATTTTAAACCACTTGGGGAATAATAAATAAGAGTTGATGTATTTTCCTTTTTCAGCTGCAGAACAGTCTGGACAAGACATAGCTTTCTTCCCTGTTAAGGATCAATATTAAAGTCAGCATCAGAGAGGAGATAGTAGACCCTTGAAGACCTAATTCTACTCAAGCTGGCCTGCCCTAACCCTGTGAAGCTTTTAAGAAAGGAGGAGATTTATTATTTAGTCTGCACTGATTTGATTTATCACACCCATATATTACAATTTTGTTTTAAAACCACCAACAAATCAGTGAATTGAATCAACACTGGTGGATACACTGATGATATAAATAGATTTTACTTGAATGTCTTTTATGCTGCTACTCTCACTGCATCCTCCAATTAAATTGTTGAGATTTGACAATAGCAACTCGTTTTCCCTAATTATTTTATAAAATTTTCCGTTGCCCTCAAACTAAGAGTCCGTATATGAAGACAGGTCAACACAGGTAAGGCAAGGAAGGAATAAGAAAGAAAATACTGAGACTCAAAAAGGAAAAACAGAAGCACTTAGGGAACTCTTTTCTGTGGATGAAGACACTAATTTTGTTTGATATTTTGCACTCTTAACAGGTACTGGGTCCATTAAAGCTAACCAGTATCCCAAAGAAAATATATTTCTATTTTTTTTCTAATGCTATAAAGTTATAATGCACAAGTTTCAAAGGGAAGTGACATTTTCATTACCTCAAGAACTTTGCAGTACCCAAAATACTCTTGGATATACAAAGTGCTTGGAGGGAGGAAGAGGTGGAGTGAGGGAAGAGAAATTGACAGGAACTATAATCCTGTCCAGAACTAACCTGTTATCTCAACATTGACATTGACTTTTCTTGGATTGATAAAACTTAGTAGATTCTTCAGCAAGACTAGAAAAAGAGCTGGAGGAACTGAAGGAGTGCCTAAAGATTGGTTACTGAAAAAAATAGTTTGCTGTTTTAGTCAGAATGCTAATTCCAGATACATTTTCTGTGGCATTTACTCTCTTTAAATTAATATTCCTCTTATACAGAGAACGTTTCAGGAAAAGAGGCTTTCAATTAACATAATAATAACAAATGCCAGAGGCAAAATTCCATTAGGTGTGGGTGGTGTTCATCCCTCCCAGGATAAATCCACTTCCTTTGAGTAGAAGCTTCAAATTACCTCTCAGACTCACCGAAAAGCATGAGACAGAGCTTACAGAGTGAGGATCTCCCTGTCAGTAAGTGCTCAGCCCCAGTGGCTGCCTTCGACCATCCATCCCCTCCGAGCTCTCCTTGGCACCACACAGCAGCAGGCAGCAATATGGAGCAAGACATTCTCAGCATTAATTCAGCACAAGGCAGAGTCCTATGCTCAGACACCATATAATCCTGCACATATTTATTATGCTAATGGCCTAATTATACAGTTTTAGGCCATATTGTCTAATTTTGACTCAAATTAGAGTGGTTTAGTGATGCATGGTTTGTTCAAGAGGAGAAACGAATAAGGGAAACAGCAACATGTGAAGAATTTGCAGCTCCAGGATATTAGTTTTCAATGAGAGATGTTTAAACTCATACATAATTCTCAGTGTTATAAGGGTCCCCAAAAGAATGACAAAGAAAATGTAAAACTTATTAATTAATATTTTTAATTATACTTCTTAGGCAAATATTCCTGAGTGCTAGATTTCTTCAGAAAGCCAAAGGGTGTGCCATCATCTTTTTGCTTTAAAAAAATAATTTGAAGAATGCACAATGAAAAGAAGGTCTATAAATGTGCTTATGATGTATTAAAATACAGAACACTGAGAGGTTTATGGCCCTGTATATGAAGCAGATTAATACCCATCATGGTCAGTTATGTGCCATAGATTATTAAAAATTATATTTAAAAATAATTGCTTACACTTCTCTATATCCATTTCTCCCTCTTGTCAGTCTTTTAAGTGTGACCCCACTGCTTAGCAATTTCCCTTTTCAGATAATGTTCATGTATTAAACAAGGAACTAAAAAAATTTTTTTTTCCCCCTCAAGCCAGGACATCTTTTTTTTTAATTTTTTTTCATTTTATTTTATTTGCATCCTCCATATTATTTAATATATGAAAGATTTCTTCTTGATCTTAAAAATTATTTCCGAGAACCTTCACTTTAGACTATGTGTGACCCTTTCTTTTCTTCATTAGTCTAAGCTAAATTTGTGCACATGAATCTGCTGAGAGCCCTCAATAATCTTGCACCCAGTGCACGATTTTGGGATGCCCTTAAAAGAACTGAAGGCCAAAATCCAAAGGTGAACAATGAAAATAGAATTTTCTGTCAGAAGAAAAGGTGTGATAAGGACACACTCTCCTTGTTGCATCTTTTTTTTGGTTATATATGGCTTATAACTTTTGAGGATATAGGAGTATCCTGATATACATTTAATTTGTGCTGCGTTGGCCCTGTGTGCATGCCATGGTCTGAATAACCAGGTAAGAGAGGAAGCTGCCAATGCTCACAGCTACCCTGTGTGAGGGTAAAGGTAAAAAATTGTGAGGTAAAAAATTGACACTTGAATGAGAGAACTGTTGTCCTACAGATTCCATCTCACTGGGAGATCCCTTGTTTTTGGCCAGAAGTCATTTTTAAGCTTCTCTTCCCTGCCTACTGTCCCTTTTTTTTGTCTAGGTTTTGTTCAGGTTCCAAGCATTGTAGGTATATGTTACTATTAATGGACTTGTTCTCCTCTACCTTGTGTATTTTTTTTACCTTTTTAAATATACAGAATTCCTTTCTGGTAATCTTAGGTCATAGCAGAAGTCAGTCTGTGGTTAAAGTACCATTTATTATTGAGTTACAGAACAAAGAAAACTGTATACATCACTGACGTCATGGAAAGGCATTGTGGCAAATTTTTTTATTTTTATAAAAAGGAGGGATGAGAAAAAATCTAAAACAATTTACTTAAAAATCCTCCATGATACAAAAACTCCCCAGGAATACTTTATGCTGTAATAATAACTATTTTACTTACATTATATAAAATGTTTTACTATAAGACCAAATTCCATATTTTGCTGTGCCCTGGTTGCTTTACACCACCTCAGGACTTACTCACGAGGGATTTTGCACACAGCTGGGAATCTGCACATGTTGTGAGATGTAAGTATTGCCAGATTATTGTGCTGTTGCTCTTTCCAATCAAGAGGCCCAAAGGTGGAACAAATTTCATGCTTTACTGCACAGGAACACGAGAATAGACAGGGACAGAATAAAAAATCCAACCGACTTGCCTTACCCTTGTCCTACCAAGAGCTGGGCAAATATCATCAACAATCATTACAGCTCAGGAAATTACTTACTCAAACAAAGGGTAGAGAGTGTTCAATTGATAAGATTTTCTCCTTTCACGTATCTACAGTAATAGCTGAAATAATGTTATATCCATCAAGATTTTTCAGGACTTTGCCAATTATCTACAGCATCTGAAGGGCAATTTGGGGTCTGTTCTAATTGAGTATTCTGGCAGGTAGTGTGTATTTCTGCTAATTATATTGCTAGAAATCATAGTTCTCTCAGCTAGCTGAGAAACCAGTTAACAATGGGTATTCTCTGCAGCAGGGACATGTGGCACACTTTATTGAGCTACTGAAGGGGGGATGGACAATATTACTTCCAGAGATCCCTTCCAACCTCAACCACTCTACATTGTCAGGAGTCCCTGGTTTTGCAGGAGTTCTTCATGGCAATTGCTGTGTCTCAGTAAAGTGGAAATACTAATATTTCCTTTGTCAAGATCACAGCTTATCTTATACTTATCTGTAAATTACAGATAGGCACTGAACTAACTCCTTAAGCCTAGATCCAGCAAATGATGGTACCTCACGTAGTACAGCAGACTGAAAGAAATCACCTGGATAGTTAACATTCAGTCTTCTTGAACTGAAAAACAAACAAACAAACAAAAAACCCAAACAAACAAACAAAATTTAAAAAAAATTACAATTAGTCTTTGTTTCCTTATTTTGTGGTGTATATTACTACTTTCTAAAATAGACATCTAATTTTCAATCAACAAAACCATAAGAACTTCAGTCCATAAAATAATAACCCTTAACAGGTAAAGAGAAAATGCTGGGCTTGAAGTTTATCAGTCCCATTCACTGGTTAAGGAGCAGAAGACACACTTCTCTTTCTTTGCATATGCGTTGTTATTTCTTAATATTTTTCAACAAGTATTCATGACATTCAGAATAATGTTTATGCTTATGTTGTGTTCACACCCAATAGTTAATAAAAAGAATTCAATTTAGAAACTTTGAGTGCATGAGAGACTAGAATGGCATGATCCTTCACTTTGGGTTGTCAAACAGATACTGAATAGGTGTGCTGCTCTTTTCTTACAATCTATTTTATCGGGTAGGCTGAACACCACAGAAACACAGAAGGATTTGCTAATGAGATTATCTGGTCTGATTTTGCTAATGACTAAAGAACCTACAAAAAGTGACCTCCAACTCATTTAATTTTATTTGAACAAGACTGTGCTTATCCTGATGCACAGAAAGGCCACTCTAGAAATTTCTTACAAGGTTATACAGCCCATTGTGTTGAGCATAGTCAGGCCTTACCTGATGCTCTTCCTCTCAGTCAGCAGTGGATTTCACAACTTTGATGTGGTTGGGCTATTTGCATTTTCCATGGCATCCCCTGGGGGCATTCAGAACACCTAATGGAATCCTGCACACAGAAAACAATTTTACAATTCCAAAATTCCTGAAAGCACAAGAAATATCTTTAGTGACGGAAATTACCCATGAGTGTGACAAGATTGGGGGTTTAGCCACTAAAGAGATTTATTTCTGCAGAGAGAAATATGAGAGACACTAAAAACTTGGTTTTGGCTCAAGATACTGCCCTGACCTAAAAAAAAGCCCCAACCAAATAAAATAACAAAACAAAACAAACAAACAAAAAAACCCAAAAAACCACCAAGCTTTGTGACTAAACCAACATCATTTAGTCTTACCTCTGCTGTAAAATTGCTTGCATGGTTGTGTGAAAATCAATGAAGTCTGCTTAGTACTCTAAAGCTGTACCTGACACTTTGGCAAATTATGGTCAGTGTTGAGTCACCTCCTCTGGTTTAATTTTCAGGTGCCTGCAACGTTCTTTGTGGGAAACTGCACAGTTAAAACATCAGAAGTCTTTGAAATCAGCATTAATCATTTGTAAGATGCAATATCCTACATAGTTTGTAATGTTAAGGGCAGTACATTTGTCCATTAAACAGGAGGAGCTGCTCTAACTGAACTTGTGTAAAAAGAAATCTGATATTCCTTCGTAAACAAAAGAAGTTTTATACGGAGAGGTAAAGGTTAGGATTTAAGATTAGGGTTAGGAGTTAGTTTTCATACTTAAAATAAGTGTTTATATTTGGGTTTAGGGCTAGGTATGTTTACATTTAGATTTAAATATAATTTGATTATCTTCTTTAGACTTCCATCTGTTCTTCTTTTCTATTTTTCAGTCTCTCTGTTATTCCACCATAACATATCACAGCCATAATATGGTAAGATTATGTCTAGGCTAGAGGAGTAATGCAGAGAAACTTCCAGGGTGCTGAAACATTTCTAATTGTATTCTTAAAGTAGTTTCTGCTTTTATTTTGTCCCATGCCAACTAACAGTTCTTACAATAATTGCTAGAAATGGGTTGAGAACAAATTCTCTAAAGAGACCATTCACACAAAGTGGTTTGTATCAGCCTACCCTCTTTTGGAGCTTAAAAATGTTTACTAGTGCAGACACAGTCTGTTCAATGCCTGATAGCTCTGTGGCCAGGGAACCCCAGGTGTGGTTAACACAGAAGTAAAGGCAAGACCTCAGTGGCCTTAGCAAATTTTACTGTCATTTGAGAGAAGAAATTACATTGTATTCCAAGTCCTTTGAACAATTTCTTTTGGGAAACCTCAACATTTCTGTACTCTTTATTCTTTGGAACTATAACAGCATTGCTGAACACCTGAATTCAGAAAGGCAGACACCATGGTTGCAAATGTGTGCACAATGAGTAGGGTAGCTCCTTAGCTCCTATCCTGCCCATGGTCAGGCTCTAACTTTTTTTTATTATTATTATTTCATTATAAATAAACACCAGTAAGTTAACATTTTTCTGCAGGGTGCTGCAATAGTTTTTCATTGCTCAGACCAGATTCATGGCTTATGCATTCCTGACTTCTGCAGCAGTGAGACTAAAGAGCTCTGAAGCCAGAAAAATCTTGCTGGCTTTAATATCACTTAAGTGTTCCATCAAGGGGAAGGGAGCACCCAAGATTTGTAGATGCTCATGGACAAAAGGAATGACAAAAGTCAGAGGGTCTGCAAAAGCTTAAAAAGTTTTGTTTTAGTAAATTAACCACTTGGCATGGAAATTGGTACAAGTTAGTCCGTGGCCTGGGATAAGCACATACAGTGGGGTTTGGATAAAGGGGTAAGGTGAAAGGAAAGAAAGGGAGAGGGATGGATTGAAGGGGGTAAGAGAGAAAGAAAGGAAGAGAGACAGCAAAATTATCAGTTCTGGCTCCAGCCTTTGTCAGGCTGATGGGGTGTCTGTGGTCCTGGGCTGTGCAGACCTGGGCTTTGTGGGGTGCTTTTTACAGGTAAGCTTTTCCTGCCCTGGAGATGTCTCTCCCTTTCCATGCAAATTTGTTATCATGTGCAGTCTCCTTTTCTTTCTGAAAATGGGTTGCAGGGCTTCAGGGGTGTTGGGCGGTCTTAAACCCCCTCTACAATCCATGCCCACTTCTGGAACTCATTTCTGCACTTGTGCTGTACTGCGTTGTGTTTATTTCCAGGAGCCAGGACAAGGATGTTGATCATGAAAAAGTGCTGTCTTCTCTCTAGATGGCTCCCTTCTCCAGCCACATCCTGTTCTTTTTTCACAGTTTGTTATTACCAACAATCCTTGGCTGTCTCCATGGTTATCTGGCTATTGATATTTGAGACACACACATTATGCTCCTCATTTTCTAGGCTTCTACACCTAGAAGCCATATACTACACCATAAAACCATATACTCTACAAAGTTAGAGGAGAAGCTGTGTATAAATGCACCCTCCCATTACCTCCAGTCACGATACGGATACATTCAAGTGATTCTTGCATTGAGCTACAACTGAATGTCATGTGAGATCTGACAACTCTGCTGGCTCATGTGGGTTGGCTGCCCATTCTGCTGGATGTAGCCAGAGCTGTAGCTGATCATGATGTGCCTGTGAAATCATTGTGGTTCACAATGTGCCTATAAAATCACCTGCAACTGTCAGCTCCTGAAATTATTAGCAATGTGCTCATCTGCACATTTGCTCACGGGCATCTTGGCAGGATCTTTATTTCCATTTTACTGCCATGTCCTTTGATCAAAAAAATATTAATCACCTTCTGAGAGCGCAAGACCAGAATAATGAGAAATTCATGACTAAATGGGTTTGCCATTATTAGCTCTGTAATTGCTCCATTTTCTCCATGTGGCTGCTCACAGCCCCCGCTCCAATGCTCTGCACCATTTCTAGGACTTGTGTTGTCTTTTGAAGAACAGCAAGAGTTTTGCACATTGTCCACACTTCTCTGTGTTTCCCTCTGGTCTCCGCAGAGGAGTCAGTGCAGTTGAAGTGATCCCTGACCAGGGACTGCAGTGACAAGGCTGCAGGTGATGGAAGACCAGAGGTTTCTCCTGGGACAGTTTCTATGTAAATGCAATTATTCCTCCATTTCCAGTGAACCCTGGATTTTGCATAAAAACTTCCCAGTGTTTCTCTCTATTTCTTGAGCAAGACTGCAAATCTCAAAAATCTAGCAGGCCCTTCATATTCTTAAGGGTAACTATGGAAGGGGGGGTGAGGCAGAATATCACCCAGTCAGAACTGACAAGTTTTATACCCATGTTAAGATTCACCATACAGGGTCATGTACATGTTCAGGATTAACTGTAACTAGTTCAGAAGAGTGCATGCAGAGGCTTCCTAAATCCTGTTTCTTTATTGTTTGTTTGGTTTGGGTTTTGGGATTTTTTTTTTTGGCTGATACAACAATAAATCCAATGCACACGGAACAGTGAAGTTACAGTTCTAACAGAATTTCCTTGTTATTCTTTTTGCCCTGCTCATCACAGCCTGACCTATCTCAATAGTCTTCTCCAGGTTAACATATAACAAATTGTTCTTGATAGATGCATTTTAAAAAATAAATAATTTCCTTAGGTTGGGGGGTGGTGGTGTTGTGTGGGATTTTATTGAGTTGTTTTTTTGTTGTTTCTTTGGTTGTTTTGGTCTTTTTTAAATAATTTATTTATTAACAATCAAAGGAACAGAAATTCAGACACCCCAAAAGCCCCTCCAAAGACGTGTAAATATCATTCAAAAGACCAGGACTGTGATGATGTGCTCCAAATGTATTAATTAAGACTATGAGAAGTTATTACAAATCCCACAGTTGTGTTCATGCTGTTATTTGTACCTGAGGAAACCAACCAAAAATAGGCCCATTTAGTAAGTGGAGTTCTGGCAGCAGTGCGTTATTGAGATAAAGAAAGGATTTGTTAATTTTCAATTTTGCCAAAGCCTGTTTTCAACATCTCTACCTCATTCTCCATCATAATAATCTGTGGTGCAGCAGAATCAGCTCAGTGATCCTGGACCACACACAGTTTAGATCCTGTGAACTGTGAAAAGCCACTGTAGTGAGACTTTTTTACTGAAAAACAGAGAATAAAGTGGTATAAGTTTTAAAAATAAATAGAAGTATAGCTGTGCAGTTCTGTCTTCTTTATCATACCTCGTTTTTCAGAGTTCTTCATCCTAAATTGACTACTCAGTATGAAACAGCTTATAGAAAGGCTGTGATTGCCACTTGTATCAGAGCCTACATAAACACAGTGACAGCCCTGCACTTCACTGTGACTGTTCGTGCTTCTCTATTTCAGTTCCCCCTTTGTTGCCTCACCTTACTATGGAAGGCTTGGTGCGGTATGGAGTTAAAATCAGAAGGAAAGAAAGGGTTGCTATGGAGCTTGGAAAACACTATGTGATGTGTAATATCTTGATAATTCAGTATTGGGTCTTTTAACCACATGCCGGTTTGGGAAAATGTCCTAATCTGCAAATTATTGTTTACATACACGGGCTCCATATTGGAAAGAAGATGTGCCTGGAATTTGCCTCCCTAAACAGGATTCACTCAGTAGTTTCCAAGCAGTGGGTGGCTTCTGTGACCTTTCTGCACTCACCCTCAGTAGGACGTGCAGCTGGTTCTGTGGATCACAGCCATGAATGAAAATGGATGAACCTTTGCCATTGGGAAGCCTCTCAGGAGTTCACGTGTCAGCTCCATACTCTGTAATTGCCATTGAGGTTTGTCTGCTTGTTAGCCCTGTGTTGGCCTATGCTTGATTATACTAATTCAAGTTTCAAAAACAGTGCCTTCAAATTCACCAACATTTTCTTTCAGTCTTGATCTCTCTCTTTTTCCCCCCCTCCAGCCTGTCAGCCCCTGCAGTTATTGATTTCTTCAGGCTGCTCCTTTGGCTTCTGTATTACAGCTGTTAAAAATTAAAAGTGTTTTGATTCTCAGTGTTTGGAGAAGTCCAAAAACACCACACGATTTTTAGGACCTAATAGGTTCCTCTGAGTTCACTGGTCTGTGACTGGCACGATCTCTCTCCTGTGTGCTCACTGCTGCTCTGCTCTGCAGCTGCAATGTCAGTGACAGCAGAGGATGAAGCAGAGGTCTTGGTCCAGCAGTGTTTCACAGCAAATAGATGAGTCTGATTTAGAAACAGCATGTCCTCTCACGTCTGTGACTGAAGTAGACAAAATAACTCCAGTATGGGCTGGCTTGTCCAGCTCTGACAGGCTGCCACAGACTGCCTGTGCACCCCAAAGGAGACAGATGATGACAGAGAGTTTGACAGAAACACCACAGAGCAGCAAAGTCAGGTATTGAAGATAACTGCCTCATAAGAATTTGAAGCCAGGTTTTTAGTATAGGCACCAGCGGATACAGATAATCAGGAAGAAAAACACAGTCACTTTAACACATTTATGTGCATATTTACCTTTCTATTGATCTAGCAAGCAAAAGGAAATTAATAATCTTAAAGCAAAAGAAACCTTGGTCTGACTACCACAGTTATTCTTTCAGGTCTTAAAGGGTGTTGGATGCAAGTTAAGGCTAAGGAGATCTGTACCTTTGTTATCATGTGTGCACTGCCTTGATGCCATGGAACTCATCTCCTCTCCCTCCCTAGTTTGATGGGACCACACCTCTGCCATGAAGGAAGAGCTTATAGCAGTAAGACAGTATTTCTTTTGTTGAGTTTTTATTTCTGTTTTGTTTGTTTGTTTGTTTTGGGTTTTTTGGTTTGGTTTGGTTTTTGGGGGGTTTTTTGTTTGTTTTTTTTTAAGATTTGCTCAGTCACTATTTTAAATGTGTCATCCGTGACTTAGAACACTCATGCTTTTTGCCCAGACTTCAGGAAGTTAGTAAATCTGTGAAACAGCTCAAAACAGACACAGCCTCTGGGAGTGGCAGAATGTCCACTCAAATGCTGAAGTCCAAGGAATAATGATTGTTTCTTGCCCTTCTTTTGAGTCTGAGCTAAAAAAAACCCCAAAAACCAAACTTCAAGAACAAAACAGCAACCACACCCTTTATAAACACCCCGAGAGTCACTGTAGCTGATTAGCACTGTATTGCACGTCTTTCCCAAAGTGTTCCCCTCACTGCCAAAGTGATGTCTGACAATTAGCTGTGGCTTAATTGCAGAGCCACTCACATGGTATTCACATATCTGCAAATTTATCAAGAACGTGAGTAACAGCATCACTCTGCTGAAACTTTGACTACTGGTGTGACAGATTTGTCACGGCTGTCAGCCATGTAGGTCTGATGTCTCCTGGCAGGGTCTGTCTGTGCTGTCTGCTTATACAGACTGGAAAGAACATCCAAGGTCCCCAATGGTGCTGCTAAAGGCAGCTTGCCTGTGGCAAAAAGGCAGCTCGATGTGATGAAGGAAATCCTGAAATTTTCCTCAAAGTCTGTCACATCAACATCAGTAACAATGGGAAAGAGGCTTTTGGTGACAATGGGAAACAGGCTTTTGTCAAGCACCTGGAGATGAACCTGCTTCAATGCTGTCAGAGATTTTTAAAATAAAAATATGTATTCTGGCTGCAGATCAGGAAATGCAAAAAAAACCAAACCAACAAATCCAGACAGACAGTTGTTTACTGTAGATTCACATCTTGCAAGCCGGGCTCATGGATGGGCAGTGAGAAATAAACAGCTACTACTTGGGATAAACATTCCTTGTAGCCACTATCACATTCTTTCCATTTTAAGTTTCATACTGTTTGGCTAAATGTGTGAAATGGGAAAAGTGACTCAATCCTTTAGAAAGTGCTGTGATGTCTGTCTAGGGAATTCCATCAAAGGAAAGTGCTGGGTATTATTGCTGAAGCCTTTGGAAAGAAAATGAATCTAGGAAAAAAGCTGCCTCTGGCCTTTCAGTCTATTTCTAGGACACCCCTGCTTATGAGCAGTTCTGATCCCAGTCATCCACCATTTAACCAGACAACAAAAGAACAGGGAGAAAGGAAAAGCAGCCAGCCTCCGTGGCACTTCAAGGCAGCCAGAGACCCATAGCACAGCCACAGCAACATCTGCCCTTTGCCCATCATCAAAGCTGTGTCTCCAGAAGCCTTTCTGGAACACTGCCAGGTGAAATTCATGCTTTTATGCCAGTGCTCCTCTGGTGGAGGGTGCTGTTCTGATGAGAGAAACTGATCCTTTCTGCAGTTGAATCATAGAATGGCTTGGGTCAGAAGGGACCTTAAGGACATCCAGTTCCACTCCCTGCTGTGGGCAGGGACATCTTCCAGTAGACCAGGCTGCTCAGAGCCCCATCCAACCTGTCCTTGAACACCTCCAGGGATGGGGCATCCACAATTTCTCTGGGCAGTTGAGAAGTTTGTCACAGATGAGAAAGCCAGGCACAAAAAGCACCCCAGTTCCCTGGCTGCTCCGGTGCTTCCCTGGATCTGACCCAGAAGATTTTGGATGCCTGCCTCCTCTGTGCAAGGCCATCAAGGTTTTACTGAGGAAAAGTAAAATAAACTATAAGATTGAAAAAAAATATGTAAGGAAACATACCAGAATGACTTGCATAAATTTCAAATTTAAGGGTACTTTAGCTGTGTTCAAACACTCAGAGTAAGAATAGAACTATGATTTTCTGACTGGATGTGTACAGGCATGATGCCCATATTACAGATCTGTTTGCTTTGCTGTTATGCAAATTAAAATACAAGTTTAAGGCATTACTTAAATGATGCCCTACACTTTTTTCTAGCTGACATGGAGCAATCAAATGTATTGGTTGAAGAGAAAAACAAGATGCTCTAATTAAATGAAGAAGTTCCTTTCTATACTATGACTTCTTGTTAGAAACATATGAAAATCAGAAAGTTCAGCTTAGATTATTTAAAGTTTCATTTTTTTGTTTATTTCTTTGGGTTTGTTTTTTTTTCTTTAAATCCCGTGTCTCTTCTAAAATAAATAAAATTTATTTTAAAAAGCATTTAAAGCTTTCTTGAACAATTTTGTAAGGCAGTGAAAGTCTCCACCAAATTTTCTTTTATTGAATTAATGTAAAGACAGGTCCATGGGAGATCACTGTGCTTCCTGGGTCCTGCTCTACTGCCACAAGTCTGGATGTGTGACCCTCAGCAGGTCACTTAAGGCCATGTTTTTACACATAATTTTTGGTCTTTGGAAGCATAGGCAGATGGCCAACTAAAATTTCAGAAGTGGATAGCCAGCAAAATGTCATCCATTTAAGTGTGTATTATAGTATGATAATGAAATATACAGTCATCATTTTCATGTCATTTAATGCCATATAAGACTTTAAATATACTTTAAACTTCACAATCTGTCAGGTAACTTTGTTGACTTTATTGTTTTAACTCAGAATAGTCCAAATACAATTTTCTTAAAATCTAAAACCAAACTGTTTTATTTAGGGGGGAAAAAAAGAGTATCTTTATTCTTCCTCTAATTTAATTAAACATATCAAAAATTTTTATTTAGATATATACTTGTGCATATGAATTTACACAGATTATATTCACAGGCAGTCCCATCAACATTCCTGTAATGTTTCTGATGTGATGGGAAGTAGGTTGCTCTCTGCAAGTGATCATTACTTGAACTCTGCACTGAAATATGAAAAAGAAAGTAAGATAAATCAGTTATTTTTATGTATTATCATAAACCAGCATTCCCAACAAGATGCCCAGTACCAATCCTTAGCTTCTTTCAACTCAAATCCTCGTGTCAGTCAGGTTGTAATGAATGGTGAGACACAGTGTCAGGGTTTAGGCTTGAGGTGACAGTTTGAAACCAAGCTGACATTAACCTTTTTTTACAATACACTTTGGATCAGACCCTTGGCAGCCGTAGTGCTGTTTCCACTGAACCCAGTAGGCAGAGCTAATTCCATGGTAACTGAGAGTCCACCCAGGACTCATAAAATTCAAACACCAAAGTCTTTCTTATAATGACAGAATTATATTAAAGGAACCTCAGAGTGACACTCAAGCACCAGTGTGAAGTGGCAGCTGAATCATCTCAGCTGAACAGTATCACACTTTCTTCAGCTGTGCACATCAAAGCCTCTCCCACTTCAAGACTGTGTATTCTCTATGCACTGTCACAGAAATTTACTTTTTTTTTTTTTTTAAATGTTTTCTATTGGTTTGTTTATTTCCCAACTCTGGTTAATAGCAAATGAGACATATCTGTGATAGCTATCTGTGACAGCTTTTAGGGAATGAAAACTGCCACAGAGATCCTACTGAGAAGTGCAGTCTGTGTTGGTACTAACACCAGTCTGCAGTTAATACACATTAAAAAAAAAAAGAAGCATTAAATCCCAATTAAGAAAATGTTCCCCTCTATATTTTTCATTATCCAGATTAAGTCAGTGACTTCAAATTGTGCTTCAGCTGGCCACAGTAAGTCCATCAAACAGGGTAATGCATTCTAATAATTCAGGACATTTCATCCTACATATTACCCAGTCTCTATCAAGACATTATTAAGTATTTATTAGTTACAAGTAATGCAGCATAATAATTTGCACCTTTTTTTTTAAAATAAATTTCCTTTTTCTTTCATACTCAAAATCCTGGAATAAAAATGAAATCTAGCAATCAGCAAACTTGTACAACCAACTTCTATAATGTTCTTAATGGAAAGAGAAATGAAATATCCAGGGGACAGTTGATCAGAGCTCCAACAAGGCACGTGCAGCAGATTGAATTCAGAAACAGGAACTTCATGGAATCCAACTCTATGAGGGGAATCTGGTTGTCTGTACATAAAGTACAACCAGTATCGAGTTTAGAAGAAATAAAAAATACCTTTAGGCCAATTGAGCAGCTCAGTGATCCTGAAAATAGAGCCTTTTTCTGCCCTTTCAGTTTGTTTCCATTGTTCTGCAACACAAAGTCTACTTTGCAGTGAGATCTTTATTGCTGTTACAGTCACGTATCCTGAAACCCCAGAAACAACACTGAACTTCAGATTTTTAATGGTACAAGCAAGAACCAGGGACATTTTGGAGCTTATGCCTGACATTTCTGGAGGTAAGAGAGCCTTTTACATTCCTGTCCAGCAGGGAAGGTAGGCAAAGATTGTGACTCTCATGAAAACCATGAGAACAAGATGCCTGAACACGTCTGAAGAATTGGACTTGCTGAGAACATACACAGATTGTGACATAGATGAGGAACTTAACTCATCCAGATAAACACATCCAAGAGATTCCCCCTGAAACCCTACAGAGCCTCTAGATTTCTCCCCAGCTCCCCAACTAAGCCTGAATTCTCCTTCAGATAGAATGTGCCTGAAGCTTCAAATATTTGTGTTTAGTTGTTTCTGTTTTTTGTTTATTTGTTTTTTGAACAAGCATAAGAAACAGCTTTCAAAGGTTTGTGTTATCTTGCCACTAAATTGACCAAACAATCTTAACCTCCCCCCCCCAAACAACAAATAATTGATTTTTATAAGTTAAATTGATTTTTATAAGCCATTATTGAAAATACAAAATTCTCTGTCCAGCAAAAACACATTCCACTCTGCCCTCCTATTTCCTTTTCTACAGATTTATCAGAAAGTTGTATCTTAGAACATGAATTTCAATTAAATTTGTGATCTCTTATATAACTGACTGTGAAGTTTAAAGGCACTATGGAAAGCAGCATCCTCTATTTTCCTAATTTAAAGGGTAGCAATAAGAGCTAATTCCTCAGCAGGAGCTAATGAAAGATGTATAAAGCAACATCCTGTTTTGCAAATCAGAAATGGGTATTTAAAGACAATGATGAGATACTGAGACCTTGCTCAGTTTCGGTGTCCTGTTCCTTGCACACAGACTCATCAGGGGCTGTGGGTGCATGGGTGTGAGCTGTGTTCACATTGATCCAAAGGCTATTGAGACTTGACTGGATTTACAGTTCAAATGACAGTTACTATGGAATGAAAAACTGTTTAAACATCCACTCCTCTAAGTAAAGGGATCTTCAACTATAAGTAATCGTAGGAACACTTACTGTCAAAGTAAATTACCTTCAATGTCAACAAAAAATTGTGTCTCAATATTAGTATCTCTCTTTTACCCTCTGAATTGCAGCAGTGCACAATGAAAATATCTCTTGTTTTGGAGCTTTTAAAATGGAAATTAAATTCCAGAAGAAAAAAACACATAAGTGATTTTTGCCACCTTCACTTCTATGGCTCAACCCAGCAAGCAGGGAGAGAGGAGAGGGGAGAGAGACAAGGGTACAGCCTCCTGATGAGACTTTAAAAGCCCCAGTTTGAGGCAGGACAGCTGAAAATCAGAGCAGCTGGGAATATTTGTGGCAAATACTCTGCCAGATGCAGTGAGATCCAGCCTCTTTCCTCAGAGTGAAGATTTATAGCTGAGAACAGAAGGAAAACCTCTTTGCCAGAGAAAATCCTCTCCCTGATGTACCCAGGCAGTGTCCTCCAGCACTTGATGAGTGCCTTCTGCCACTCCTGAGTGCCCTCAGCTCTTACTGTCTTGAACAGATTACTGTAGCATCAATAAATAAATATGACAGAAAAAAAAATGCAACTAAGTTGTCATATTTTCAAAACTGCATAAAACCACTTTCTCTTCCACTGTACTCATCTTTCCACTGCCAGTCCAATTCTTGTATTTCCAGCTGAGAGCATTTTATATGTTTCTTTCATTGTATTCCTTTAACATCTTTCTTTCAGACTACTTTTTTGTCATCTGATCTCTGACTTCCTGTCAGTATAAATATTTAAATATGGATTCACTTTAAATGAGCAATAGCAGTTACAATGAAATCTTCAGATCACATTGCTGATTTTGGGATTCTCAAAGGCATTTCCCATAAAGACCTCCCATAAGCAATAAGTAAATTTCACATTCTTAGCCTGGTTGTTACTTTTTTTTCATTTGAAAGCTGTATTTGTTTCAAGAAGTAAAGTATAAAACACAGGGAAAAAAACCCACCAAAATGCAAACTTTCTTGAAGCTTTTCCTGCATTTCTGTGTTTGCAAAGGTGAATAGCTGTGGAAGGGGTAAAACAGCAAGGCTGGAAGTGCTGCATTGCCCTTGGCTAACTGAGAAAAAATCACCCTCCTGTACAACCTGAAGGGAGGATGTTCCTCAAGCTGCCTACTAGTTTCATGGAGCAATCCCGAAAAATCTTTGGGCATTTAATTGACCTTAAATTCATATTTATAAACTTGATCATTCTGAGAGGAGGGAACCCAAAAATCATGCAGTAGAAACTTGCATTCTTTCTTACCTATACCTTTTACCGTTGAAGTCATGTTCTTGTAGCTTGTAGAAATTACTTTGTCCAGCTGAAGTCCCTCTAGTGCAATGTTCCTGAACTGTGAGAAAGATAAAGGCCTCCCATACTTTAAAAAGAGTGCATTCTTGATTTAGCTACAGCAATATGACTCTCTTGAGAAACTGGTTGCACACTCTAATCCTAATCCTTCTAACCTATATTGAAAAGCATTTATTAAGGTACAGCAAACAATAATAGCACAAATTGTATTGGTTCTAAGCTACTGTGTGAGTCAAGGTGTACAGTTTATAACGCACCTAAAAACTTCCCACTGGCAAACATCACACGCTAAGCTGCCACTGAGAGAACATGGGTCATGAATTACACTGGGCAAGGGATTGTTTGTGCAAATGTCAGCCCTTCAGCCAGGATCACATCAATCCTGGCTCTGATGCCTGGGAATAAGCAGACTCCTTGCATGAGGTAGTTTTGGTGTGGATTTTAATGCTTCTGGTTCTTCGGTGTGTGTATGCAATGTGGGATGTACACAAGGGTGTCTAAACTGTATGCATGAGTACAAAAGGTATTAATCATGTTTATGCAACTATGTGCCTCCCTAGATAACTGCATGTGAGGCAGGTGGAACACCATTCTTTCTGAGGGTGAAACTGAAGTGGGGCACAGGAGAGAGGAGTTTACCTCCTTGATCCTCCTGTCTGCCCAGGGTAATCCAGTGCCATTAACTCTCTCCGGTCCCCATTTGCAGGTTGGAAAAAACCAATGGCTTCATTTACATTTTTGGATCACGTGTTCTTGCTGGGACAGACCTGAAATATTACAGAAAATGTCTTCTTGTGGGTTAAGACAACCCACAATAACCTCACCCTTCATTTCTTATCTCCTAGTTTTTCTCTAGTAATAAAAATAATTAAAAAATGTTTTCTATGACTTTCAGTGCCACATTACTTGTCAATAATTTGAGCTGGGCTATAGAGTCTTTCATCTTACTTTTTTGGGGAGGGATTTTTTTGGTGTATAAAAACTCTATTTTTCTTGAGGGTGACTGTCCTTGCAAGTGAAAGACTTTAGGTCACTCAGTCCTTCTCTTCAGCCCTTATTTTCAATTTTTCATCTCAAAAAAAAAAAAAAAAAATCAAACCAAACCAAAAAACTTCCACCAAACCCCACAAAACAAACACATGAACCCACTAAAGAAAAAAGCAGCCAGTACATGGACTACAATCAATATATTAATATATTTTATTTCCTGAAACAAATATTTTTAAGCAATCTGAATACAGAAGGCACAGTAATTCACTCTCTACCTTCCTTGCATGCCAGGATTTTTTCACATCCACTAAAAACTGGTCCTGGGGTACCATAATGCGTTTGGCAATGTGATTTTATGTGTTGAATTCTCAGTAGAATAGGAAAACAGGAACTGATAGCATTAACTACATCTCATTTACTCTGGCATGATTTTGAGGTTTAGAACTGCTATGCTCTAAGAAATGGTTTTCTAGTCCCTGAGAAGAGATCCCCTGAGATTATTTTAGTGCACCAATAAATGCCTTAAGTATTAGGACCTGACTGCAATTATTTTGCGGTGCAGTTCACATTCCAGCAAGCAACATTCCAGCTTTGAACGTCTGTAGGGGAGAGCTGGTGATTTTTGGCAGGAGCATCACTGGTGTAGGAGAGAGTATTCCCCTCCGGGTCTGTCTGTCCTCTCCGCTTTTCCTGCAGCCACCTGGGCTGGTTCCTCCACAGAGGTGACCGGAGGTCAGGTGGGCATTGGCAGCTCATCTGTTTCCTCACAATGAGACTTTGACATGTGGTCAGCCAGGAACTTGTCTTAAAGTACTGAAAATGGTGAACAGAGAGCTGACCGAAAAAATGTGCTATATAAGACTTAAAAGGAAGACAAAATACCTTAGGAAAAACTTCATTCTGTGACTTCCATCACAGACTTGCAGGTCCATAACCTCATTAAGGATGTATCATCATTTCCAGTGGTACCAGCCAAGAAACACTTGGGTCCCATCTTTGAACATGTTCCGTTTCCAATGGAAGTTGGAGACACATCGCCCTGAGCTTTCTGTTAAGAATTACATTATCGCATGAAACCAAGATCCACCAACACTGTGAGTCCTTATTTTCTTCATTTTCTACCACATTTAGCCAAGCAGTTGCACATAGGAATAGATAAGCTTTGCAAATTTGCTGACCTGTGTAATCTTGTAAAAATATGGTTGGTATTAGTAAATTTTAACTGTGGACATGCGTTCTGAAATAGAACTCTAAGCAAGTGTCAGAGGAAGTTTTTAGACTGTCACAAGTCATGTAATGTCAAAGAAAAAAGGATCCTGTCCTCTTCAAACTGCAGTGTTGGCTTGGTCGATGTCACATATGACTTTGAAGACCTACGCTGACCTGCGTATGATGATGAAAGACATAACACAACCTGCTGATACACTTTGTGAATGGTTTTCTGGATTGGTGATATACAAACAGCTGAAGCCATATCTCAGTTGCCTGGTGATACCACATGATGTGACACAGACTTTTTAATTCTGAATTGCTGAAGCAATTTTATTAAGGACAACATAGAATTAGAGCTTTGGAGTAGTGTATTTGCCATTGGGCCAGCCTGGGAAATTTAATCTCCATTCACAAAGAATGGTGAAAAGTGTTAGAGAAAACAATTATTTGTAGTTTCTGGTTGAAACAGCAAGGCAACTGAGAATAAGGCACAAAATTTATCTTACTAAGATCACAAACCATATTTCATGGTAATTAAAAGGCAGATCTTTGCAAGTCTGATAAACTTGCCCTTTAGTGTGTTGAATCAAGGCAGCCAACAAATTCCTATGTTCCAGAAAAAAGAAAAAAAAATTCTACACCTTCACTGAGCAAGGGGTAAAAAATGCTATGCAGGCACCATATCTACCAGTTTTCAAAGAATTAAAAAAAAAAAAAAAAGAAAGAAGCAAAGATAATAATTTATTCTTGCAGCTGTGCTTTGTTTCCTACAGCTGACTGGAATAACTAATTCTTCAAGTACATTAATTCCATTGTCTTTAAGGATACAGTTCAAATCACAGCCTCATCAAATTATGTTTGGTGTTAATCAACTGTAAATATTTAAAACAGGCAGCCAATGCAGTGAAATGAAATTTAGCTGCTTTAGGCTATTCATCTGTGGATGTTACTCAAGATAGTTTGGTATAATAGTATGGGAACTTTAAGAAAGGAGCAATTCAAGCCAGAAGGGAATATTTTTAAATGTGCATATTCGTGTGGATGGCACTGTGCTGCTCTGACTCTACTTTAGTTGAGTGTATCACCAGCCTTTTACAAAACTCAGTCTATGCCATACAAATTTAGCTCTGTAGTGTCAAAACATTTCCCAGCAGTAGCAGATCAAAAGTTGTAACTCATGTATCATGTGAGGTTGGCTTTTCCTCCTAGAGGAAAATATGGCTTGTGCCATGTGGTAAGAGTTTTACAAATGTACATGTTGAATGCTCTACTTTAGAGATGAAAAAATGAAGAATAATAGGAAGTTGTAGATTGATTGTGACTTTGCACTGCAGACTGTTACTGAATGTCTCAGATTTTTTCTGTCCCCATATTTCTTCATATTAAAAATCCTGTGAAATTAGTTTTTGGTGTAAAATTCATACATGGCATGGCAGAATTGAAACCAGCAGGAGCTGGATGCTCCAAAGTTTATCCCTTAACTACAGCAAGTAGTAAGGAAAAAATTTATCCGCCTCATCTCCCAGGTGTTTTCTATCTGTGGGGCACAGTCTACAGTGCTAGTTCATAATTCCCCTTCGTTCTTACTCTGTGGTCTCAGCCTGAGAAGTGTACATGCAACAAGCAGCCAAGAAACCATGAAAACTGAGGAGGTAACAGGTTTGTCCTCTGACTTTGTCAACCACAAGTGCCCAGGAACAGGAAATGTTGTGAGAGTTGTTCAGTGTGAGGCTTGCTCATTATTAACAGAACAACAACAATAACAACAAACAGAGGGAACATGAATATAAGCCCCCCCATCTCCTGGTGCATCCTCCCACCTTGAAGGTGGATACCCAGGTATCCTGCCAAAGGGAGAAGATGAGGCTATGTGCATTCTTACAAGGACTGCTTATCTTCTTCTTAGGAAAACCAGCAATTCGCTCCCAGTAGTGTCAAATAGCACTGGTGTATGTCCCAGGAGACAAGATAAAAATACCTCCTGCCTTGGAAGTGGTTTGCAGATCACACCAAATATACCAATGCCAGTTGCTTTTCAGCAGGAGGCACCACAGTAACCACCTCTCTTGATTTTTAAGGGATGCCCAGTGCCAAAGGTACTCCAAAGAAATAAGCACTTTAAGATATGTAGAAAAGAGGAAGGATCTATTCATAGAGAAAAAGATAACTAATGGATAAGATTCAGCTTTATGCTTCTTTTACAGAGCACTTCAGAGGCTGTAAAAAAAGTATTGAAACAGAATATAACCATTTCATCCCCTATAAAGTGGAATTAATGATCTAAGCTTGATACAATGATTTTGGCTAGGCATCTAGTTCTTACTAAAAAAGGGCAGTCTATTCAAAACATATAGGATATTGAATTTCCCTGTTTCCTTTTTAAATCTTGCTTACTTGCTTGTCTTGATTTTATGTTTCTCACAGAAAAAACCCAAACCAAGCCAAACCAAAACAAAATGTGCATGCCCAAAAACAACCAAACACCCAAACCTCAGAAAACCCAAGGAAAACAGAAACAAACCCCAAAACCACAAAGGTCTACATAGAAGATGCATAAAACTTCAAACATTACATTTTTTCCTAGTCATTTTAACGCTAGGTGTTATTGAGAAAAAATCTTTTCACCTTTTCCTGCTGTTGCTGAGCCCGTCCTCAGTGTCGTGTGCCTGGCTTGGGGCTCCGGTGGTTGGATGGCTGAAGGACACAGCATCCAGGGAGAGATGGGGAGAACTTCAGTTACGCAGCCTGGAGAAAAGAAGGATAAATCAGAGATTTTATTTCCTAAAGATACCTACAAGTAGGGCAAGGAGAGGCACAGTGGTCACAATGTGGTACAACAGAAGACACTGAACTTGAGTAACAGCAGGAGAAGCTTTGACCTGAGACCAAGAGAAGATATTTTCACTATGAGAGTGTCCAAGCATATGGACCAGGAGCAAGAGACACTGTGACAATTCCATCCTTAGAGGGGCTCAAAACATGAATAATATGATCCTAAGCACCCAGATCTGATTTCAAAGTTGAATCTAACTTAGAAGATGACCCTGACAAGACTGAAGCATATAACTTTCAGATCTCCTTTCTAAGCTGATTTTTTCCTGATTCTGTGGTCTGCAGCATACAGATAATCTTTGGATACTCCCAGCTCTCCCAGTGATTGTCTCCAACAACAGCCAATGGCACATGCCTAGGGAAGAGTACAAGCACAAGGTGGGACATAGTTTTATCTCCCCTAAATAAACATCCAGTTTGCAAAAATTGATTCAAGAACACACAGCCAAAGGTCATATTTCTTTTTACTAAGTAGCCCTCACTGGATTTGCCATGCATCAGTCAGGCCACCTTAATTTTTAGCTCTTCAGCAATCCTGAGACATGCTCAAGTGTTTTTTTCTGAATGGATTAAGGCAGTAGACTGTACACACGCTGCCTTTCCAGCTCTTGCACGAAGGTGCATTGGAAAGTCATTCAACATCTGTTTCACTGTCACTCTTCTGCTTCTTGCTCAATTCAGCTGTAAGATACTAAGAATAAGGACTGCTTCTTCCATAACATTTTTGTGTGCCCTGAGCATGTCATAGGTGTGTGATTAAAGCAACAGAAACAGGAGAATTGTTACACTGTGCAGGACCATGTCCAAGATCATTGCATTGATAAACAAAGTGATGTGAACCACTGTAAGGTTAGTGACTTGTATGTTAACTTCTTCAGGTCTTTCAACGTGCAGAGTCTCATTTATTCTTTACCATCATATTCCACAATAGGGCTTTAAAATAAACAAACAAACAAATAAAAGGACCAGACAGAATGGCCTCTTGTATCCAACAAGCTCTTTATCTTTTCTGATGGAGAGAGCCCTCTGATTAAACTCATAGGTTTGGATCTAGTGCACTGTAGTAAATTAAACACTCCTGGCATTTTAATTAACTCATATTTCTAGAGCTAAGGCAAAACAAATATGGATGATGCTGAAAAATGCATCATGTTCTAATTATTGTAAGGGACAAATGTTTTTTAATTAACTTAACAGAAACCATGAATCTTTGTTTAAAAAATTGATTTTCTTTTCAGTAATTCAGTCATTTATGTAGATTTTTAAAGTAGAAAAAGAAGATAAATGGTTTCATTTACAGAATGTGGTCTACAAAACTTGTCTGCAGAATTGTGACTAGTTTTGCCTCAGCAAAATTTCATCCTTTGTCTTTCTAATTTCCAAACTTAAAAATGCATAAACCCAGAACTCTCCAAATCCACGATCTCTTGCACTTCAGTATTAATCTTTCAGACCTTCTGGCTTCTTTACCTGAATTGTTGACAAAGAGAAAGGCTAATTGAGTCCGACCAGGATACTGGTGTTGATCACTGGAGCTTCACTGTGTCCGTGTGAACTGACATGTGTGGGCCAGTTGTGTCTTTGGAGCACAGCTGCTGAGCCCTGCAGTGATGGCTCTGTTATGCCTACACAGATTAGACTGCTGGACATCAGGCAATTAAAAAAAAAAAAACCACAGTTTGTAAAGTGACAGACAAAAGGGATCATTTTTGTTCCTGGGTCTCAGAGATCAAAAAATTCCTGTGAATTTGTCTGTATATATGATGAGCTGAAGTACTGCAGAAAAGGTGAGCTGGCCCAGGCTATATAATTACTGAAGTCCAACAGAAGGAAATATTTGAGCACATTATTCTTCATGAGCAAAGTTCCGCTGAGCTGCACCATTTTCCAGCGGTGTCAAGTGAGACATCTGCATCAGTTCTCACAAGATGGAGATCTTAGCAGGTCTTCTGAGCAGACAGCAGAATCTTTCAAACAGCAAAACCAAAAAAGTTTAGCAATGCTACAGCTAATTTTTAGTTTTCATTTTAATAAGGAAAGAAGGAGAAGAAGAAATGGAGAAAGGAAGATTTCAAACCTTTTCTTGATGTGTTTGCATTCTGCCTTCTCATCTCTCATTTACTGGGGGAAAGGATGTTCCAGTGGGCAAATTCAGACTGAAAGACACAGCTCCCAAAGTCCCCTCAGGATCCTGCCTGACCCTGACTCGCCCACTACCTGCCTGTTCTCCTTTTAGCTAACCAAAATGCAGATAAAATCACAGTTTGAGATAAGACATTGCCAATAAACCTTCAGTCACTAGAAGAATCTTATTTAAAAAGAATTTCAGCCATTAAAATAAAGAGAAGGTTAACAGATTATGAGCACATCTTCCACATTCGGCATCATTCCATAAGAACTGAATATTTTAACTGAATGATGCAAATTTTACAAAAATACACTTGGTTTAAGTTCAGAATTTCCATCTTGTTCTTATATGCAATTACCGTGGTGAAAGTAGTGAGATTACAATGTAAACCTGTTTCACTGCATTGGAACTATTTCTGACTTCACATTTAATTGTGCCTTGTTCCCTCTGCTGATTTAAATGAAAATGTCATCACGTACATGCTTTTGTTTGGGTTTCTGAACAGTATTTCTGGTCTGTCTTTGTGAGCTCGTTTCACAGGCGCAATTTTTGTGCACAAGGACAGGACGCCTGAACCTTCCAATGACACACGAAGGGCTCTGCACAGCCAAGCCCATGAGACACAGGGAACAGGTGTGTTCTTCCACTAAAGGAGGAAATTGGGGGATTCAGAACTCTAGTTTACTGATAAATTTAGCAGCCTTTGCAACCATAAATTGTTCTCATTAGCCTGAGAGGTCCTAGATGTTATTTTCAGTTAAGGATATTCCCCCTTCCCTTTTCCCCTTCTCTCTCCTTTTGCCTTTCCCTCTCTCCCAAGCCATCACTCAGCCTCCTGGGGGCACGGCCGCCACAATTTAGGGGTTGTGTGGAGATTTGAACAACACCAGGAAGGGATTTTACCCCCATCAGATGGATGATCTGTCCAGAGGTTTCCAGATGCTCCTTTTCCTATAGCATCCATTAGTTTAGTAAACTGTGAAGTTGTGGACATACATCTTAAAGCCCTTGGTAAAAGGTAACACACATACTACAGAAAGCACCAGAAGGATAAACAAAATTTCATTTATACAGTTGAATTTCCCACATTCTTCATCAGTTCCCTGCCTTGCTCGTAAAGTCTGGTGTGCAAGACAGACATATGCCCAGCAATGCTTTCTCTGAGAAAACACATTGTACTGTAGGAAAAATTCCTGTCTGATAGAGGTGATCTCATACACAGACTGATCTGCAATCTGTCATGTAAACAGGATAATTTTTCAGCAACCAGATTTGATGTAGCTCTGGAAAGAACCAGGCCAGTGTGAAAAGGGAGCAGGACAAGGACAATCCCCCTGGCATGTGCTGGGCAATGAACGAAGATGCCAGTGTTGAGGAAACAGTGCTCTTGGTATAAACAGAGGTAGGTCTTCTGCCAGGGCAACACATCGCAGGGATTTAGGCAGCTACAAAACCATTAAGTGTTGAGCAAAAATGTGGCAAGAAAAGGATCTGACAGCTCTGAAATAGCCCTGCCCTTCCAATAGGTGCTGCAGAAGCCTTCCCACCAAGCTCTGCTTGTCTCCTGATTCATCAGCACTCTGATACTCTCTTTACCTCCTCCAGAACCAGCACGCAATTGTCCGAAGTCACATTTCCTAATGGGGAGATTCCCTGGCCACTTTCTGGTACTTGATGTGGCTCTGGCTGGTCTAGCAGCTCCTGGCAGCCGAGGTCCAATCTAAGGCTCATTGAAATCAAGATACTTTGGCTCAGTCCCTAAGTGAACATGACCAACACCACAGGGACTTCAGAGGGGAAGGTGCTATGGCTGCACAGGTGCAGCATCATCCTCTGATCAGAACAAATGTGTCCCCAGGAAGCTCAAGTGTTCACTTTACAGCAAAGCTGCACCAGACTTTTCTGTACCAGCTCCTGAGCTGGTGCTTGGGCAGTCTTGAAGAAAGCAGCTCTTGCTGAAAAGAGTTCACATCTTCAGGTGTTTTGTTAAGGTAGGCAGAGTTCACAGAAGAGTCATGAATAAGGGAAAAGTCAGGCTTGAGTCACTGGAACTCTTTCATCAGCTGGTAGATTTTAAAATAGCCTTAGCTTATAATAGGATGTGTGTTCATCTGGTGTATGCAACTGTGACAAATAATACCCAAACATACCATTTGAAACATTGTCCTCACCCCTTGCAGCTCCAAAATGTGGCATTTTCTCATATGTTATTAATTTCTAAAGCCATTCTCGTTGAATTCTGCAAGAACGTAGTATTAATTACATCTATTTAAATGTATTAAACATTGTGTAGGAAAGAAATCATGACTTTCAGTTTTACAATGTTCAGTTTTTTGCCACTTGAACAAAATATTAAATATAGATCCTTATTTTCAAGAATATGTCCCATTCTTTCAAAATACAGAATTGGAAAAGATGAAGTACATAGGTTAACACTGTCAATAAAACAAAAATAAGTTGATTTTATTCAGTTGTGGCTGATACTTTTTCTTTTTTTTTCTTTTTTCTTTTTTTTCAGTGACAGTTTTAGCTAGGTTCTTTCAGTGCCAGTATTTGGAGTATCATCCTTTTCCTCACTGCATTGCTGTTTGACTGCCATCCTGCCTATGCCAGTGTCTATTTTGTATTTGCAACATCACAGGATTTCAGAAACTTTTACTGAGATATATTTGCTTAAATTTTCAGCACCCTTTCACCCTCCTGCATTTAAGTAGTGGGCAGGACCTGCCTGTGGCAACACACAAAGGGAAACATTCCTCCTCTCCATGCCACTGGGTAGAGAAACCAAACAAATCATGCACTTGGGGTGTCATCTTCACCTCCACTCCCTGTAGCCCATCATATTTGTGTCAGAGGAACAATTGCAGGCTGACACCTTTTTCCCACCCTTCATGCTTTGCAGACCATGTGTATTCTAAGCCTGCAAAAGCATTTGGTCACCCACAGCAGTCACAAAGGATTCAGCTTTGCCAATCCCCAACAGTGCTGTAGAAAAAACAAAGTTAATTAATGTTCTGTGTTATGACCTACTGATTAATAATTATGAGCTATTTCTGCCCGTAGTTTGAATGGGTCAAGTGGAACATCCCTTACAAGAACAGAGACATCATAAGTCATGACACTGCATCAGAAGCAGAAGGAAGTCAAGGCTACCTTGTCCAGTCCTCCAAAACTGAACTGGTCCTTCAGGCTGGGGATCACAGTTTATGTGGAATGACAAGGGAAGTGTAAGAGCCAGGACTCACATATGCAATCTTGCTGTTCTAAGCAATTGCTGATCCTTGAATCCATCACTGAGGGAAGCTATTGATTACCTTGCTCAAACCTGCATATTTAATTGAATGCTATGTTTTGGGTTGTGTAGTTGTGTGGGTTTTTTTGTTTTGCTTGTTTGTTGGTTTTGTTTGTTTTTTTTAACAATATGCCTTGGAAAAAACCTTCAGTATTACATGTCTGTTTTCCTGATGAACCTATCATTGAATTTACAGCTGTCTTCTCAGCTATTCCATAAAGAGAGAGAGCCTCTCTCAGGCAGATAAGATTAAAATTATACAGAAATGACATGAGTCAAAATGAACTTGGCACTCAGAAAGAGTTTGTAGTTAAGACCTGTCAGGAGCCACAAAAAACGTTGTCTCATTTTAGTAACCGCATCTTGCAAAATGTGTTATATTTTGATAACAGGAAGGTGGAATAATCCATCATGTCTCAGAGTGTTGGAGAAGGACAATGATTTTCCCCTCCACCTCACTGTTTATTTATTCCAGACTCAAACACCTCTTGAAAGCTGCATTTGTGCAGCTGCTCCTGGACTCAGAGAAGTGTAATTACAGGGGAAATTCCACTGCCCTTTGCTGGAGAAAGAACATGCTCATGGGAATTAGCAAAGAGGAAGATGAAAATAGCTTTTCACACACACACATGTTCTCCATGTGTATTTTGTGAAGGTTTTGTTATTTATATGCCTTCCAAAAGAGTGTTTTATTTGTTCACAGTTGTTAAGATTAGAACATGAGAGACAAATAAAGGAAATGCTCTTTGTATTGTCACAGTGATGGCAAAGGCAAGCACAGAGACTCTCTCCTCCCATCAACCTACACACAGATCTCCACCTTTCTTTTTCTAATTCAGGATAAAATCCAGGCTAGGTTCCCAAATTCCCTACAACAGTGCAGCTTTACAGCGTGGGCCCATAAATATCAGACAAGCAAAACAGATAAATGAACAATGTTTTACTGGATCACTATGGGCTGAGAAATTCTGGGTAAAATCCAGAGAAGATACAAGATTTAAGAAGTCTGTGTCAAATATAACTGTGTGAGAAAGTGCACATGCAAATAGTTCAATTTTACTCTCACTTCACTACATTTTTTCCCTTGACTCATTCCTTCCTTTCTTCTCACACCATGAATATCAGTGTCACGTTAATGCCCTTTTCACCACCATTTAGAAAAGCAATTTATCAGAGCATTCAAAAAGGTGTATTCAAACTTTCAGCTGCAGATGAAAAATATTCCTCTTTATAAAGCACTCAAATCCAAGTTTCTCTGAAAGCCAGAAATAGTGTTAATAGAAACTAATTTAATATGTACTTTAAAAAGTATCTATTTTTTTTTTATTTTTAGGTCTTTCTTCCAGAGTTATTTTTTCTCTTGCCCTTTATGCTGTTTTGTGCATCGGCCCCATTTTACCCAAGTGAATTTTTCCACAGAACTCTTGCAGAGTCTTGCAATAAAGTTGGACTGATTCATGTTATTATAAACACCTGACCAGACTTTCTGCTTCCCCGTGTAAGGCCTGTGATACCTATGGGATTTAATCTAAAATAGAAAGCAGAGGGTCATTCCGAGGTTGAAAAGACAAAGGTGATATCAGACAACTCACAGCAAGATTAGACCTGTTATTACTAGGGTGTCAGCAGGAAGGACATGCTTAAGCTGGTTCTAGAAGTAGCTGTACCTACCTGAGAGTGCTTATCTTTACTCTGTAAGATAACTAAGCAACTTAAATTTAAAAAAAAAAAAACAGTAGAGAAGGGGTTAAAAAAAGTAACACGACAAACTAAATTTTCTCAAATTTATTCCATTCAAACATGAGGAGTTGTAACTTATTGTATAAACTAAACTGAGACATCACGTCAACTCCAGGAAAACAATTTTTTTCTTTTTATTTTTGCTGTTAACTGTGAAGTTCCTGTATATTCTGTGAGAATCCTTCTGATCTCTATGAAGTCAGCTTCATAAGGATTGGCAGGATTCTCACACTTACCAGTGGAAAGCAAGGATATGCAGAAAGCTGCCTTGAGAGTAATATTGTGGATATGTATTTGTAGATACATGTTCATATACATATTCACCTATACAGCCATCCCAAATATCTGTATATCTGTATATGTCTAGTTTTATAGGTATTTGTATATTTGTTTTTATGGCTTTGTAGTGTTGGGAACCAGCTGGCCC
>WBMV01008260.1:319093-357530 GCA_013396655.1 Campylorhamphus procurvoides | reverse complement strand
TCAGTCTGAAACCATAACACAGTTTAAGGATTAGGGCCAAATCTGATATTTTGTTACACCACCGTAGAGAAGAATTCTAAGTTTACTAGTAAAGATTTAAAAAAGCATATATTCAGAAAGTATAACCTATATAAGATGGATAAAATTATCTCCCGGCTTGAAGCGTTAATCAGCATATACATTCACACAGAGTATATGAGTAAACTGTGTCACTTGAGACCACATATTTTATTCCTTCAGCACTTTAGTATGTGAGCTTTGTGATTTATGCATGTATGTATAATGAGAAACGGCTCATAATGTTTCCTTTCTCAGTGACACAATAGTGCTGGAGTTCTTTGTTTTTTTGACAGCTCTCAACAGTGTGTGATCTTGGGTTAGAATTTCTTTGGTAAATCCTGAACAGTTCTTTCCTTCATTGCCTCTGGGGAGATGTGTACAGCTTCTGCATGTTTATCTCAGTTCTTCATTTTTTATTTGAACCTTCTCAAGAAAGTAACTTGATTCTTTCTGGCTTCTGTTTACTGGTGTGCAAGATGCCTTTATTGTTTAGGAGAAAGGCATATTCCAGACTATTCTAAAGTGTCCACTTTTCAAGCCTCAAGCTTACAGCGTGGGAGCACCTAATCTTCAGAATCTGTCTAGTCTGGCAGAAATATTTCTGCCAGCAGTCTTGCTTTGACTTTGAGTCTTCAAAAACAATATATGCTAGGTCAGATTGTGTCTTTCTACTTCAACAATAATGAAGATCTTGTGCACCAACATTTGCAAGTGCTTGAGAGGATGTTCTTATGCCCTGAAAAATTTTGGTACAGTCTTGCTTGGTTTTTAGGCCATTAACCCCAGACGCAAGGTGCCCATTAAATCTGCCAGGAAAAGAATTCCAAGAGAAAAATTATGCTTACCATTTTCTATGCCTTTATTCCAGCAGATCTCTGGGTCCTAACAGGTTGACTGTGTCACTCTTGTCATAGTAGCAACTACACTGTGAGTAACAGAATCTTTATGGATAGTGCCAAGTGGTTGGAAGCAAGGTCTCTGTTGTCATGATTGCTGGGACATGACACAAAGCCGGGCCCTTCATCACTGTCACTGTGAGTGCCCTCAACCCTTCTGGCATCTATCTTCTGCACCAACTGTCTGAACTTAAGGTGTTAAGAGCACATTTCCCTCATTAGCCCTGAGATTCAAACCAAGATTTCAGTACCAGCAGAAGTTCCTTTGTTTCTCTTCTTTGAATAAAAAGTGCATTTTATGGGAGGCAATAAATGCAAACAACCATGGGTGGGCAGAATGTGTGTTGGAAGCTGGAGAGAGCTCATTCATCAGCATAGACAATGCTTTTCTGTGTTGCTGCTGGGTCTTTAGATAGGTTTCAGAGAGAGCAGAAGAAAAACGGTCCTTGGCCTTTATTGATATCTGCCTACTATTCATTCCTCGAAATATGTGTAGAATCTCAGGATGAATATTCATACTTTTTGACATCAACATCAGTTCCAGGAAAAAGTCAATCCCTGGATGTTATTGAAAAGACTTTTAAGATCTGATTCACTGAGTTACTAAATATGAATTTTGTTTGATCTGTTGGGCCATGATAAGGGGGAATGTGGTTACAAAATGAGCAGCATACTCTGTTTCTTGCAGATGGACTTCTGGCTCCTGATTCTCAAATTTCTGAAATGGTTGATCAAATTAATTCTATTTCTTAAGGACTTTTCTCTTCCTTTCAAGTCTTTTAAATGAGACTTGAAACTGGTGCTCATGACCCTCATTTATATCCTTTCTGTGAAACTGCAGGAATTTCCTCACTGATGTATTTGTTGAAGATGCATTTATAATTGAATATTGCCTCCTTCTAGAGGGTAAGAGTTTTTTTCTCTATCATATCTATTCTTCATGGGATGTTTCTTTGAAGAGCCATCCTTATCTCTGGCTCAGAATTCCATCTCAGCCAGAAACTTAAATTTTTTCAATTGTTCATGTCTTTCCTCCACACTTTGAATGCCAGTAAAGCTGTACTTTATTTCTTGTTTCTCACCTTATTTCTGATTTCTGACAGGATCGGAAATTCCAGGTGTTTCCTGAGGCTCTTTCTGTCAATAGCTTAATGATCTGGAGTGTCAACTTTGTGTGCAGACTATTCACATAGATTAGAGGCTGTCATGGCCTGTTTTGAGACTGCAGACAAAACTGCATCCATGATTGGAATGAATGCCCCTAGGTTTTCAGTGAAGTGGGTGGTCATGTTGCGAAATTTCACCTTTCCTGTCATCTGCTGAACATTCATGTGGAGCTCTTTTCAATTTCATGAGATCCTGGGCCATCCAGGAGCATCCAGGAATGGTGCTGAGCATTGGCAGTGTTCTTACAATTTTTATTGCTATGAAGAAATACCATTACCTCTCTGTGGTAAATATGCAGCCTTCCTCTGGACTCATGTCCTGTCAATATGTATGTGTGCATTCACTATAAAATAAAAGAACAGCTTATTTAAAAGTAAGACAATTTCTTCAAAATATACATATAGATTTTCTGCTTGCAGTAGATACCAAGGAAGACTTTAAAAAAAGAATATTTTCCTCTAGACAAAGGAGTGTAAGGGGAAATACTGTAGAAGGAAAGATTGCATGGTCAGGAAGGAGATATTTTCCCTGCTTTCTTCCATGACATGAATGTATTTGTGCACTACGTATATTTGCTGGTAAGTTGCATCTATTCCTTGCCAAAATCTGCACATGAATAATGCTAATAGAACTATTAGCACACTGAATGGGCCATTGTATTGCTTTTGGGAAAACATTAGCCAGGGAAGCTAAACTCTGCTTCTTGCTTTCAAAGTCTACCACATGAAAAAATATCACCAATCATCACTGTTAGTCATTAGCAAGTAGCCAGTTGTAACTACTGGGATCTAGAGGCAATTTATTTTCTCAACATGTCTTTTACTCTGACATTTGCTTAATTGGTGGCAGTAAGGCAGCTATGCTTTCCACTGGGGTGAGAAAAATCTGACACCTGCTCCATCCTGGATATAAATTTTTCTTAAAGATCTTATCTACTCAACCAGTGCCCAGGAGTTTAGGATATGACTCTGAGCATGAAGGAGTCATTGTGGCCTTCTCATGTTAATTGTCCTGTTGCCGCCTTCTTCCAATGCCTTTAGGAGACTTGCTTTACTTTACCCAAGCTTTTATGGCTGGCTCCTTTTGTGCAGCATGGCTAAGAAAGATTTTGTGGTGCCTTTTCTGAGCTATGTTTAGAATCTTAAATTCAGGACTTGGAATTTCTCAGACAAATTCAAAATTGCTCAGGACCTCCTAGGATCTGTCCCCCAGTAAGAACAGAAAAAGGAAGCCATTGCAAGAGTTGGAGGGCACAGTTATACAAAAGGTTGCTAAACATTATTGCTTACACTTGATGACTTCCAACTGCCCTGCCACCCACCTTCTTGCTGAGCCAGAAGCAAATTTGAAAAAGAAACCGCTGTGCATCACTTCCCTAGCAGAACATGTTGCAGACAAAAGGAATCGAAACCACAACTAGAGAATTGGATTTCCCCTGCTTTCTCCAAAATAAATATTTGTTTGTGACAAAAGCAGCCGGAAGAATGAGACATGTACCCCTGACACTGAAGGCTTGTGTGTTTGTACCAGTTGCACTAGAGATATGACAGTCCACTCAAGGTCAGACTGAGCTCCATCACCCTAACTTTTGAAGCAAAGTCTTCAGCTACTGGCACAAAGCAGAGAGAGAGAAGGAAAGCCCAGGTAGTGGAGCAGGAATCTATAGCAAGTATTTCCTCTGAATTCATAGTGGAGAAGAGGAGGACAAGCTTCACACTTCTGGGCAGCATCATCTGCTGGATGTCTGTTGGACTGAGCTCTTAAGAGATGACTTTGGTATAAAAGTATCTGTACCTAAAGCAGGTGCCCAAGCCCAACAGGAAGCTCACAGACATTATCTAAGGAGGGGATAAGCAGGTCCAGGAGATGGTTAGCAAGGAGAGGTAATGAAGGTGAACTCCCATGCCTTTCTGGAGTACACGGACTGCATCCACTTCTGGATGCTGGCCTTGGAAGGATCCATCTTTTCCTGGGCAGAGCTTTTCCTTTAAAAATATCCCAGTACTAGAGATCTGTGCTTTGTGTAGTAGCTTGGCAGTTAGAAATGTTGACTAGAACGTGGACAATGTTGATCACAACCCTCTTACACTCGCAGTTTGACTGAGTTTAAGCTCCAGTTTTTCATTTTCTTGAAGGTGGCCCACAAGAACATATTCCTGCTGTTAATGGTTGAAAAGGCAACAGGTTACTCATGAAGGAGACAGCAGAGCACTGTTACTAGCTAAGGGAGTCAATTGGAAAAGCCTTTTGTGAACTCCAGAGAGAACACTGTTCATCAGGCAGGTGAGCATCTTCAAGGTGAGGCTGTGGATGTGACAGATATTCTTGTTCTTTGAAAATCAAGTGCCCCATCACGTGATTTTTCTTTTTTTCTTCTGTCTTATGCTTCACTTCTCTTGCAGAGGGGCAATAAGGAAAATATACAGTGCAGAGATAGCCATTAAAGAGTCAGTCTTTATGAGCAGTTACCACATCAGATTATCTGGAGTACCACAATTATGGCCTTTCGCAAGCTTAGGGAAATGTTGTGGTGTCTCATATGGCACCATTTGCTAACACTTAGCCAGAAGAAATTTTTATGGCCAGTATGCACTCTAAATTCATAATGTTTAGCTTCACATTTTTTTTTCTCTTGTCCACTTTTCCAGTTCTCATTTTCATCTGTTACCTGGCACAAATCTGTGCAGAAGAACCTTCCCTGTCATCAGTCCAAAAAAATGCATTCAGATTAGGAGACAGAAAGAGATTTAGAAAGAGAGTCTCTTTTGGATCATCCTTGTGCTTTCACAAAAGCCATATTTTTATTATGCCCTTACATAACCTGTCCCCTGTTTCAAATAGAGCTTGAAAAAAACCTCCTTCGTACAAGAACATGACCAGCTGAGTAAATAAAAAAACCTGTTGAAGTTGTGGATAGTACTTACTGAGGCCCTAACTATTTTGATACATGTGCCTGCATAGCAATGCATTTTGGAGAGAAACAGTGATACTGAGACACATGAAAACTGTTGGTAAAGGCTACAAGTTAACCTGAAAACGTATTCCTGGTAATACAGTTAAAGGAAAGGGAGAGGTGCTCAAAGGTAAATTCAGGTCAGTTGGAGTCTACAAAAACAAGATTTGGATGACTTATAAAACAAAGTCATATGCAAAGAGGGAACAAGTCACAGAAACACCAAATTTACCACAGTATCATGACAGGGGAAAGAAGGGAAAAAAATGACAAAAAGAACCCAGCAGTAAAATGAATATATTCATGCAGTGTCAGTCTCTCCAGACAAGAAACGGTGCCAAGTAGAACCGCATCAGCGTGTGGCCGCTTCTTACACTGACACTAAAAACATCTGTTGAGGTACAGCGTTTATACTGTCTGCCAAATAACAGTTTTTTAATCTTAAAACATATGCTGGAAATAGGAAAATTTGGACAAGAACAAAAAGAATAAAGAGGGGTGGGTGGCCAATAAATTAAAAGTGAGAAGTGGGGAAGGATGCATTGGAGACAATGTTTTCCACATAGTTCATCGTAGTTAATTTAAGTCATCTCAGGTCACCAAGGAAAGGGAAGCTCATGGAAGAATTCACAGATTGCTCAAAGAACTTAAAAGAAGCAAAGCAATATTCTTCATGCCAGAACATTGGGTTTTGAACAGTTAACCATAAAACTCAGATTTTAGCAAGAGTTTGGGAATACATCTAATTTGAGACATGAACTGATGCTGACAGCATACTCCTATTTTTCACAGGCATATCTCACATTTTTGCAGAAAGCACATATTTAAGCCCCCCAGCTTATCCAGGGCCTAATATTGGCTCTGCAGAAATTATACCTCCGGGCTACTTGGTTAAACACTTATGCAAACAAATCTTAGATACATACAGTGAGTAAATGATTTAAAGATTCCCACCTTCACATTCATTTCTCTGGCTAAAATAACTAGAATACAGAATTCAGAAATATTTCATTAAGAATAATTGGCAGATCTGACTAAAGAAGTTATTCAACTATTTCTAGAATATTTTTCAAATGAAGTACCTAAGTGCTCCTTATGATAAAATACTGTTGTAGAGTATAGTTGATTATAATTTCTGAAATAAAATATATATGTACAAGGATGTTATTCAGTGAAGTTGGTTTCCTGAATATCATAAACATGTGTGTCTAGAAGATTTGATTTTATATCACTGACCCTTTGAAGTCAAGCAATTCTTTCATTCAAATCAGTCTCTCTTTGGTACCATCTCAGGTCTGTAGCATGCAGTGCTAAAGACAGAAACAAATAATGAACCCACTTTAATATAATTTGTCCCCTCAATTAATTGCATGTGAACTCTGCTTTTAGATGAGAAAATGTGCCTACAGTGAAATGCAGGCCCCTAGAAATCAAAGAGGAAACTCCCACTGTCTTCACCAGATTTGAGTTTTTATTTCTGATATACTTGACTTTCAAGTACAAAAGATTTATGTTTAATGAATTGCTGGATATAATAAGTTGCATGTTATCAAATTCTGCATCAAATTAATTTTTCTGTATTAATTCTGTTATTAATTTTGCATCAAATTAATTGCTGTAATCCTTCAGGATTTGCTTCAGTTTATTTTTGTTCCATTTATTAAACATGATGTTTTTGAAAACCACCATAGATGAATGGGTTATACACACCGTGGCTTACAGGAGCTTTTGGTTCTTCTAATCTGTCCAATGGGACAATTTTAAGCTTTGTGCTCTGGTATATTGTCCACACTACAGACCACTCATTTCTGGGAGATAAAAGCACTCTGGACAATATGAAAATCAAATTCTAGGATGAGGTGGTGGGACCAAATAGGAGATGTTTCCCAAAGGCAGTACTCAGAGCTACATGATTTTCCACCTTACGTGATTTTTAATGAATTTGATGAAGTTCTGTATATTAGGTGAGTATGTAGCTGAGTTTTACTGTGCATTTATGTTTTTGTAAAAATACAGAGATCTTATATGCCTATGTAGCAGTATATTCAAATGTTTTTGTTTCTTTCTGAATCCTAAGAGAATGTTTTCTATGATCATCAAAAAGCAAAAAGCAGTTTAAGCCCTTTGAATATCTCTTCTTTTGTCTTCAATGCACAACACTTGTAAAAGATGGAATTAGCACAGGCACTGGAGAAAAATCTTATTGGCTCTTCTGTTAAAATGCTGGTAACAAATCGCAGTTAATTCTTTGTGATTGGAAGAGGAAAATGTTTTAAAAGACTGCTAGGAAATAAAATATTCTAGGCTGAATTTTCAAATCAGATAGCTTCTGTTAAAGTTCCGAATCATTCTGGGATTTCATAGCTTTTTTTCACTAACACCCCGTAGGGGACTTTCCAGTGATCTGCACACATACATTTTGTGATATCCTTCTTCCAATGAATGTTAAGTTTCATATGACACCCAAGTTTTGGCTGAATCTTTGGTGTTTTTGAATATGTCCTCACTTTCAGGACTGTGAACTAAATTTGAAAATTATTTCCACTTTAATTTGCATTCTTATTTCTTAGAGAAAGCTGACTAACCCCTCCTTCCTTGCTCAGCAGATGTTTGCCTGCTTCAGTGAGAATCTACTCACTGTTCTTTGCAATATGGAAGCCTAAGCTGTAAGTGATATTTTGGTGACTAATAATTGTTGACCTCCATCTTCTGAACAAATTCACACACAATGCATGCAAAAAAGATGCATAATGGTATGAGAGTGTGATTAGAAAATTCATTCACTGTTACTTGTCTGGGCTCAATTGACCATAATCAGTGGCTGATTTATGTCTCTGATCCTTCAAAAAAAACCCCTAAAAACCAAAAAAAAAAAAAACAACCCACCAACTGGTAGCATTTAGGTTTTTTTCCAAAACTTTAGACAACATAAAGAAAAGCAGTTTAAGGTTTCACAGAACTGTTGAGTTTTGAAAAACATTTTTCCCCTTAATTTGAACCATCATTTTCTCAAAGAAAATTAAATTAGAAAAACAGCAAACATATTTTTGTAATTAAACAGAGTACTGAGCTATGCAAACAATAAAGATCCTTGTTTGAAATTAATTCTTGTCCTGCTTCTGGGATTACCAGGGGAATAAAATTATAGCAAAACAAAACAGAAAAACCTGCTACAGCCTAGAACTTGCATTTTACCAGAAGCAAAAGGAAATTTAGACTCAATAGTTTAGAGTTCTATTCTGTCTCCAAAAAGCATGATTTTAGAGTTTGTTATAAATTTGACAAAATGAAGAATCTCATCACTCCTGTCACCAGAAACCAAAGTTGTACCTCTAGTTTTTTATTTCTTTATGGCTCACTAGTTTGCTTTTCCTCCTCTGTACCTAAGGGATGGTTTGAGGTGATTCTCAGGAATGCAAAAACAAGGTCAGTGCATCAAGCCAAGAGATATTAATTGTCTAAATGTTAGAGGAAAAGGTCCTTCCTAGGGCAGAAAGCTTGCCCAGAGGTGGGAAAGGTCTCATAGAAGAATCTGAAAGCTTTTAGGTTGACTGTATTCGCTTTTATATTTATGTGAAAAATTAAAAAACCCACAAAAGGCAACATATGACCCATGAATCTGTTTTAAGAAACACAGAAACTGTTTTTAGAGACAGGTCATATTCCTGTGAGGAAACACCACTTGTCAATTTAAACACTGAAACACTCAAAGTGGCTTCGGAATTTTAAATCTCATAGGATATCATAGTATTAAGCATATCAGTTTTGGGGTCTTAGCCTTCTGAGGGTGTCTGTCTGCTATGACTACCCATCAGTCCTTTGCTCTGTTGAAATCTCACCATCTGTTTTGTGTTGAGGCACTTGAATAAACTATTGCTCCCCTTATTCTTTGTGTACAGAACTGCCTTTTGGAACAAAATATTTGGTCAAGTTCCTTGGCCCACAAATTTCTTCTTCTTATCCAGTTGTCCTGCCCCAAGTGCCCCAGTTGTGCTTGGGTTCTCAAGAGTCCAAAGTCAACATTGTAGAGGCACGGGCATGCTGAGTTTGTGGTTGAGGGCACATCCAAATATTGCTACATCCCAGATTTGGTTCAAATACTTAGCATAGCCCATTTTTTCTAATTAAATAAGTGACATTTCTGCAAAGGAAAGAAGAATGGGGAGAGAAAAGGAGCAGAGATCAACTGCTGAAGTGTTCCCTGTGTCAAAAAACACGAACATTCCTGCAACATTACACTGACTCTGTCACCAGGGACCCAGCAGCCCAGTTTCAAGTGTTTGCTCAGTGCTTCAAGAGTCCCAGGTCACAGAGCTATGCCCATGACTTAATATTGCCAGCATTAAACAGATTTTCCGGGGAAATTTTTCAAGTACTTTTTTTTTTAAGTCTTGTTTTTTTCAAGTTGAACAGTCATATTGCCTCCCTGAGGGCCAGAGACTAACACGTGGAATAGATATCAATGAATTGTTTTCATCCTGCAAGCTAATGACCATGTCAAAATTCCTTCAGTCTCTTCCTTCTCCATATGGAAGTTTTAAAAATGTAATTTTCTTTGCTATCCCACCTATTGGTTAAATGGTTTGTTGAGCATTTTAACACCATTTATGTAAATATATTATACACATTCAAAATGCTTGAAAATGTGACAGAATGTCAGGTAATCTCGTTACTTTTAAAATTTTTTGTGTTCCAGATTATATTTCTCCAGGCTGGCATTCAATAATATAAATTTTCAGTGAATGTGTATGGCTATTTTATATCCTTTTAAGACAGGGGATTTTGCTGTATCACTCACTACATAATAAAATAAATGGAGGAAAGCTTTGCGGAGCGCGTACTGCCAATTTATCCTAGAATGCCTCGGCTTGTACTGGCGCGTGTCCTGACCAGTACAGCAACACGATGTGCTCGTGGCCTCTCCCCGGCCAGCAGCTCCCCAGCTCCTGAGCTGCTCTATCACTGACTTGCTGTGTGGCCATATGCAAATAAACCAACCTTCTCACAGCTCGGTTTTCCTTACTCGTAAGGATGGCAGCGTGCATCTCCAGGACTAGAAGGCCGAGAATTGTGAAGGTTGAGTCCAAGAGCAGCGAGCTTTGATCTTGCAGCTGGGTACAGGGCAGTGTGCTGGCTCCCGGCCGGGTTGTCTGTGTGAGCTCTGTCCAAGGCAGGATGGACATCGCAGCATTTACTCTGTGAATCCTTCTGCTGAAGCCATGACTAGGTTCTCTGACTCCACTGAGCTCTTCCTGAGTGTTCCATAAGCTAAATGAGCCCCACTGAAATAACTTTTCATAGTACTGTGAATGTATGAAAAAGGTCTGAGACTGGAATAGAAAAGCACACTTTGTAAATTATTGGTAATAATGTAGCTACTGTTGAGAGTGAGTTTCTACCTATTCTAGTGTTTAATGCTGCTTTCAAATAGATAAATAGAATATTCAAATTGATCATATCTGTGTTACATTATTAAGAATATTAGCATGCAAAACTTAATCCAAACCCTTTTATTATTTTTGTGAAATGCAAACATGAATTTGCCCCATATTGTAGATAAATTGGATCTGCATATAATATGAAATCAGTTTTCCTAGACCTCTGAGTGACAGCAAATGTAGTACAGAAATAACAGAGTAAATTTCAAAAAGAATATAATTTTTGAAGAATGTTATGAGCCTGAGCAAATTTTTACCTGGAATTCCAATTTTTATTTTTGAAGATAATCTGAATTTTGTCTACACATTTAAGCACTGGTCTAGTTAATGCAGGAAAGTATATTTCTCTTTAATGTAGGAAAGTCTGCTTCTCCTTCTGTTTTTCCTTTTTCTTTTTTTTTTCTGCTCTCTTTTTTCTGACATTATCTTTTTTTAAGGAATTATTGTTTTTTGAATAGAAAGAAAGAAATCTCTAAAATATATGCTTTACTTACTCATCAAAGGAGATAAACTAACCATATTTTTGCCTTTTCCCATCCCAAGAAAGAATAATATTGCAGGTCAGTATCTGCTACAATGGGTTTTATATTTTAGAAGATTTAATCTGCAGGGATGAGTTAATGTTTCCAGGGAGCAGCATTGCAATACTAGTTAATATGTCTCTCTCATAAATATGAGCTCAGATTGTTAAAAACAAAGTTTGAATACTAAGGCAGTTAATTAGTTTGGCTCCAAAAAGCATCAAATAATATCTCCTTCAAAACAATCTCTAAATGGATGAGATTCTTGGAAATACTATGACATACACCATAATAGTTCTTTGTAAACATAGATCTGGTGCCTTGCTCCTGATAATAATGGAAGAAGCTAGAACACAGCAACTCTTGTACAGACCATTGTTGGTTCCTGGAAGGATCATTTCTCCTTATTCTAAGGCCATTTACAGCCATATTTCTGGAAAACATTTAGACTAGTAGGAAACCAAATCAGGACTACAATCCGAATTTGAATTCAACATTAGAGAAGTCTAACATAATGCTATCATTTCAGAATTTCAACAGCCAACTGGCAGAACACTTTCTCTAGAACCAGGTATAAGTAACACCCATTGCCTAAAATGCAGTCTTTTTTATGTGTCTTGCTTTAATGTATTGAAGAAGGAGCCGGAACCTCAGGATTATCTTCATTTATAGAGTATCTGCTTGGAGGATCTTGCTCGATAAAGAAAACTCACATCTGAACATGTTTGCAAAATTAACTCTTCGCTGACACTTGACTACAATGCCAGAGTAAAGTGATTTCGGTAGCACTATGGGTAGGGAAGCAGAGTAGAGAAGGAGCCATCAGAGAGACCTGAGGCACAGCCAAGTTCTTGAGAAAATATGCACTATTATGGTTCACTGTAATTTAAGTTAATACAAGAGAAACCCAAGAGAGAGGTATATTTGGAATCACACCCAGGGCATTCATTCTTTTTGGAGTGCAATGAGGACTTATGTACTAGTATCGTCCTGTTCTTATTATTAACTCAAAGAGCTGTAGCATAAATACCAAAATTTCTGAAAAAAAAAATAGCTGCATCTATGTGTTCTATGGAAGATTGTCAAATGCTAAATGTTAAATGTTAAAATTATTAAGTATCATCACAGATTATTCTTTTTTTTAATCTGAGACTTGGAAAAATTCAAAGGGGAATCTTATATTGTGTGTGCAAAGGACACACACAAAGTCCAAGCCTCTTTTCTTTGGCACATCTGCAACTTTAATATCTCATGCTGGTTTTGAAATGTTTTTATGCAAAAATATAAAATGTATTCTTAAATGTCAAGGAATGTATAAGCTAATTTGTAAAGTCACATGGGCTTCATTTTGCCCTGAGATGCTGTCTTCGATTCCTTCGTGTTTAGGAGAAGATTTGGACCCATCTGTTTACCAGTACAAGGAGAACAAATGGAGTAGTGCTTCAACAGCTGAAAACCATTACAAGATGCACAGAACAACTTAGACTAGAACTAAACCAACAGCAGAAATATCACCACCACAGTCCTCCCGTCCTTTGACTGGTACTTATCTGACTGATAGTGGCTCAAAGCCATCTGCCATTGCTTAAACTACATGATGATAAAACCAGAGTCTGGAAAATTTCCTTACTTGATCTATTTGGTAAACTTTCAAATATTTCTTTCAGAAGATTTGCCAGGCAAACAGCATAGTATAAAATTTAGTTTTATTTAATTTGTGTTTTATTGCTTTTAAATTTAACTTTTAAAAAAAACCCACTATTAAAGAGCTCCAGCTGAGAGAAGGTACAAAGCTTCTGTTGTAGAAATCTGTGGAGTTTCAGTCTGTAGATCATTTGTAGCTGCATTTTAGTCTATGTTAGTCCTGTTCTGTGGAAGTGTTTAGTGAGTTTAGATGTGTGTCTGAAATGAGCTGGATAGTTGGTCGAGTTGAATGCAATATCTTACTCGACCTTTTTCTTTTTATGGCTACTGTTGGTTGTGTCAAAACCAAAATATCGGTATATCCAGACAGGGAGACCATTCATTCCTTATTTCAAAGTAATATTACAAAATTCATTATTTAGTTGCCAGAATAAAAGAAGGGCTAAGTTAGCAAACCAATGCTTTCCAGAGACCCTATATAACTAATCTTTTAATTGATCTTTAGTTTCTCTGTAGAACTCAATCAAAACAAATCCAATATTTGAGTAACACCCATCCACAAAGCTTCATTCAAAAATAGCGTCTTCTTTTGTGTTGTCTGAAGATCTCACTGTCTTGTTCTGTAAACAGCAATTATTTGGTACCTATGAATGCTGCTAAGTTTATGGCAGAGTTTTGATGAGTAGCATGCAGGATTGGGATGTGCAACATGCCACCCCTTTTTAGGCTGCTGGTGCTGCTGCAGAAAAGGAAGCTTCCCAGCTAGGTGGGAGGTACAGCAAAGACGTTTTCTCTGGGCTTTAGGCAGGACAGGTCAGGGCTTTGAAGTCTTTTGAAGGAAGTAAAAGATCTGTCTCAAAAAATTGAAGTGGATAACTATCAGCTCCAACATTGACATCACTGGTGGAGGAGTTTTTCTTTTGTATTTGGTAAAAGAGAGTGATTAATACAAATATGAACAGATTTGCTTCTCAAGGGGAGATTTGATGAGTGACTGAATTCAAAGGCTCTTTGCCAAAGGTGTCTCCATTTCCCCAAGTCCTGTCTGAAAAAGAAAGGCATGTGTAAGTGAGCTCAAGCAACACCAATTCACTTTTATGTAGCACGTTCAAAATCAAAGTTTCCTGACACTTTTTATAATTTTTGTGGCAAAGATTTCAAACACTGTTAAAATACAAAAGGTGGTAAATGCATTTGCAAAATAGCTACAGTCTTTCTCAAGGAACTGCAGATAGGATGCCCAGACTTCAGTTGCTTAAAGATTGTTTTAGTTCTTTTTAATTATTTTTTTTAACTGGATAAGCATTAGGGAGTATAAACCCTATGCACACGTGATATAGAGTAGAAAAAACATTTTAAAAAAGTAAAAGCTAATTAGTTAATGTAAATGTCTATATTTTATTTGCTCAAGAAATCACTCATTATCAAATTATAGTCGGAATTTCAGCATAGCTGCTAAGAAATAAACAGTTGGAAAATTTTTTAAGGAATGTATAACTATAGAAAAACATATGATGATTGTTTTAAAAGCAAAAGTCCATACATGTTATCCTTTCATGACAATAATTTAATCCAGTTTGGTTTTCTAAAGTTCCCTCAGAGACAAATACTACATCCTGACAAGAGAAAATCTGTATGTAGTCAACAGTGTGATAACCTTTTTTTTTTTTCAAACATAAAAACAATAATTAGTTGAAAAAGGCATGTCTTTCCCTGGGCTCACTAATGCCTCTACCTGTAAAAATACCAAAAATACCCAGTGGTTGCTATTCCAGAGTTGAAAGAGGTCTGGATAATATTTTTCAAGATGGGAAAGAAATTGCAGCAGGAATATAATAGGAAAAGTAAATTGCAGCCAATGGTTAGAACTTTGACAATGCACCAGATTTGGCATAAATGCAAAATAATTGTCTTGAATACGATAAAGTGTAAGGCATTTTAATAATTGTGGATTAAGGTAATGACAAATTGTTTGCTCATAAAGTACAGGAGGATCATATTAAACTAAAAGGTATTTCCCTCAGTAGCATGCCCACCTTCAGAGGTATCTGACCTCATGTTTTCATTCCGTGGGAAAAAAACCCCCTAAAAACAACAACTTGATGCCATTCTGGATATCATTAAAAATCACCGCGACACTGAAAACTCCAAAAAGCTTGGATGCCATTTATCTGTCTAAAGGACTGTGTATAGAAAGATTAGGTAGCACATTTGTATGCTTCTAGATTACATCAGATGTTATTAAATGCTCTGCCTTTCAGTTATAGTGCTTTCAGTTATTAAAACCTTCTGGTGTTCTTCATCTCTCTTCTTACCTCAATGCTGTAATCAAAAGAGTGTTTTCCTGCTGTGGATAGACGTGCCAGCAGAAGCTATTTGATATTGATTCTGATGTGGCTGAGCTACAGATTAGAATCTATTTAAGCCATGCACAATAAAGAGTTTAATGAATTAATTTAAAACAATTATGTATGGAAATTATACAACCATAATTTCAAAAGTAAATTTAAGTGTCGAATAATTTAATTGCATGCTTGATGGTTTAATTGCATGCTCGAGGGTGCTTTAAACAAATGATAGAAAAAAGTTATGTGCTAACAAAAGCGATGCATCCTCTAAAGTGCTGCTTTCTATTTTTCATATGCTTGTTCCATGCTCCTATTCTAGGAAGACGGCCATGCTGTTTCTGGGACACTCCATAGTGAGAAGGGATTTGTACACTTACAGATCCTTTCCAAGGCTGGGCCTTTATTTCATAGTTTTAACAAAAGAATCAAGACTTGAAGCAGGCACTGTTAGTGAATCAACAGCATTGAGAATACACACGATTGATTAAAGCATTCGCAGATGCACTTAGTGATTGATAAATAGCTCAGAAAGCAAAGATATTTGATGCAGAACAATGGATAACAGAACACTATGGGCGTTAGAAATGTCTGATCAGCTCACAGGGCAGGCAGGCAGAGCACCACTAGCTTGCATAAATATGACCAATGTGTCTTTCAGCAAGTTGATTCAGAAACAACTTCTGAACTGTCAAGAAACATGAAAATGGACCAACAGAATTTGCAGAATGAAAAACCAGTAGAGATAGGTCCAAAGTAGTAGTAACTATGAATCACCTTTGATTGACACCATTGCCTCTAGCAAGGAATTTTAGATTCTGTTAATTTCTTTTCATTAACTAAAGTATTTGAAAGTATGCTTTGGGAAACCACAAGGATACAATAAGTAGTTCTGGGGAATAGTACACTGACTCATCTCCCACTGAAGTAAATGGAAAAATTCTGGTGTATTTCAGTAGGTTAGACCAACTCCATGTCTGAGGCAAAAAAAATCTTTGACAGGTTTTCATGGATCATGACATAAAATTATCCCAAGTGTACTTGATTGGCTCTTTGGACTTCTCTTTATGTGTTAATAGGGTTTTTTTTGCTTTAAAATACCAGGGATAAGCCCTTATATTTAACCTCAAACAATTCACACTAGTTGCTGCAAATGTCCCTCCTCCCTCCACTGCATGTTGGCCAACTCTTGGTCACACTGAAAATTATTTGTGGAGAAGAGCAGCATGACCTGACAGTCTCCCACGCTCACCAAGAACACAAAGCTCTACTGAAACCTCCTTTTGTGTTTGTTCTCAGAATTAAAAGAACATTAATCAAAGTTATCTCCTTTAATAATAAAAAGAGCCATCATCTAGCTAAAAATAAACACTGCAAACAAAACATAAAACCTGAAAACTTTAATTAGAAACACAGAACATTGAACATGTTTGATTCAAACCATTGGCTTGGGTTTCTGCCTTGTAAAATGGCATAGGAAATCTTTGCTAAATTCTGGATTTGTTCTGGGCAGGCATCAGGAGCACACAGGATTCTCAGCGTTGCTCAGTCCCCAGCTCAGGGAAGCTTGGGGGAGCCCTTTGCCCAAGTTCTGCTTGTCCATGTACAGGAAAGAAAAGATGCTTGCTTTGGTCAATCCACCCCAGACACCAAACCAAGTTTTCTGTCTCCTCCATCAGCTGGAAGAATAACCTAGAAGATTTGCCTTTTCTTGAATTGCTTCTTTTAGATACATTTGAAGTGAGTAGAGTGGCTGTCACCCTTTCTTCTGTTGGTTTCTCATGTGATCAATGAGAGCAAGTAAGGAAAAAAGTGGCTATAGTAGGAAGACTTTCTGTATTTATAGCGCCAAACACAATGAAATACTGATAACTGAGCAGAGGAGCTACTTAAACACTACCGTAATACAAACAAATAATTGAAAAACTTTCCCTAGCATTTATTTTCTTTACCATGGGCATCTAGCTACACTGCAATAGAAAGAAATATAGCAAGTAATATGTGGCAACTTAAAATGATAAAGTTCTGCATTAGGTTGCTTTTCCTAAGGTTTTTAGATGTCTCGAGAAATAATTTGATTTTGTTTTTCATGATGGTCTTGATCTGCCAAGCGTGTTAGAGGCAGTACTCTCATTCTTAACTATTGTTAGGACTAGAATCCAAATCACTTCTTCTTTCAAGTATCTTGCATCTCTGATAGATACATATGAGCACAGTACACAGAACTCATGAGAGTGTCCCTTTCATCCAACCTTTGCAAGCACTAATCTTTTCACAGAATGACATTGACCTAGTAAAGAGGGACACACATCTTCCAATGTACTTACGAACAACTATGTTATAAATTTTTATGCAGCCACATAATAGTTGACATCTGCTGACACTCAAACTATTGCGTTATGAATTTAAATTAATTTGTGACTTTTTTTCTCCTTTCTGATTAACTCTTCTATCTGTCAGGTACAGTTTGTACTACACCATGGGGGTCTAGAGGAGAAAAGTTTTAAAATAAACATAGAACCCAACTATTTGCTGGTGACCTAGTACAGCATTGCTGAAACATAAGGCTGCTGTAAGGCAGCTTGTGAATAAAAATCTTTTGAGATATTGGTAGATAGATTGTTCTGTCAGTGAGTGTGCCAGTCTGGGTTAGCCAAGGCTGTGTCCCAGCCATGATCCCTAAACACAAAGGTCTGCTCACTCTTCCCCCAAAGTGAGGTCAGGTTCTGTGGGCAGACATACATGCTACAGACATGTGTAAGGACAAAGGAAAAATCTCTGTTCCTTCTCTCTGAAATCAATGAGAAAAATTCTAATTAATCTAAAAGGCAATAAAGATTGTTCTGTTGTTTCAAATACAAATAAAATAGGAAATATTTTCCAAAACTGAGCTAAGAAATATATAAAGACACAAAACTGAATGCATTAAGAAGACTTTGAGGAGCAGAAAATCAGAAAGGAATATGAAATCAGACAAATGTAGAAAATGTTATAGATCTGTAGGAATAATGGGAGCAATAACTAAGGTGAAATAAGAATTTTGAAAAGGAGAACCTGTGAAGTGTCAAGAAAAGCTAAATAAGAAAATTAAAAGAAGATGATAAAGGACATTTTTATGAAAGGATAAGAAGATAGACCAAAATAAAGACCAGGCTAAGGCAGATAAATGTGATATGTGTGTTCAAATCAGCAGAGACCTGCCAATTTCATTTGAAACTATTCAAAAATCTACCCAAAGGTCAGGGATTCTTTTGAGAGTATAGGGGGAATAAAAACTAGAAAAGGGAAAAGGCATTGTCCATCTTACAGGCTGTGTAGCTTAAATTTGCCTTCTAGAAAATATCGCTAGACATTATTAAATAACCAATGCACATGACTGGGCTGGCATACCCAGAGTTAGACCAGAGCTCCACTGAGTTCTCTATCTTTTCCCTTTCAATGGCCAATGATGGGGACTCAGGAAGAGAATAAAAATAGAGAATATTTAAAATAATATTTTTCCAGCATACTCTTCCAATCTTTAATGACCAAGTTGGCTCAAGTATTCCTTTGTGCTTAGTATCCCACAGTGGATTGAAATCTCCTTATGGTGTCTGGTTTGCTCTTGGATACATGTACGCTTTTATTATGCACACAATCATGCAGCAAGGAGTTCCACATCTGATTCACAGGTTCTGTCAGGAATCATATAAGATAAAGGGGAATCAAACAAACCAAAATACCTTGCATGGACTGGCAGGAAAAGAATGTCAGAAAGCCAGTTCTGATTCCTTGCTGACAGAACTGCTCCAGTGATTAAAGAAAAGGTAGATGAGATGATATATTGTGGTTTCAGGAAGTGCTGGATTTTGTCTGTGTGACTCTTCCATAAACAAAGAAAACAAGCTATATATACATGGAGCTGAGAAAAGCAACTATGTGTTGCTTGCTAACAAAACAGGGAGGCAGTTCTGATAGAACACTGTAAGGCTACAGGGTCTTTATGACATTATTATTAAGATGAATGATGTCACATATTTTGGGGAGTTGAATAGCACTCTTCAAAAGTTGCTTGTGACATGAAGGAAGGAGGAATTGCAAGTGTCTATGGATGTGTTGGTTTGAAAAGAAAAAAATGCGAAAAATATTTTGATAAAGTTGTTACGGAGAAAAAGTTCTCAGTAAGGACTTCAGGACAGAATTTCCAAGATATTGAAAATAGTCTTAATTCTCAGCTCAATTTCTGATGCAGCAACCTGCTTGCTTCAGAAAAGTATGTGTAATTGTAGATTGAGTGGTTTTAATCCTAAACTAGTGCATAACAGTGTAACAACACTGTTGTCAGTGGAATGAAGCCAAACTCCACCACCAGTTAAAGATCTAGTGTTTGTGTTTGTTTTGTTTTACAAAAGAAAAAATGCAGATCATAAGAGAAAGTTTTATAAAAAGTGTTCTGTGATAAGGTTGCTGTGTGAAATATTTTAAAGAGTGTCTTGGGATATGAGAAGTTCTGAAACACAGCGGACGCAAAACCAACAGTCAGTTTTGTGAGTGTTAAAATGTTAATTATATATGAAACAAATGAATGCATTCATGTAATAAAATTCGTGTAATAAAACCAGGGCTAGCTGAACACCAAGTGATTCCAGAACCCATCCGGGTGCAGGCTGCTTGTTGGCCAGTGAGCAGCAAGATGAAGCCTCACTCCCTTCCTCTCCCAACATTCAAACTGGATCCTGCAGGCCAGACCTACAAAGGTATTTAGGTTCCCCATTCTTTTTTAGAAACCCAAAGTAAGATTCTTAAGTAGGGGTTGAGAGCCTGAAATCTTTGTATATCTTGGCTTGTATATGCAGCATTTTCTATAGGCTTGTGCACAAATCACAACCACAAAGGAACACCTGGGGAGGGAGAAAGTGGAGCTGATCTCAGAGCTTCATATGTTTTTTATTACTAGGTAACTCTTTCCATGCAGTGTGTGCGTACAGAGTGGTTGCCGCACTTGGAGTCTGGCTCCCAGGGAGGCCAGCTTACATCACAGAGTTGGGAATAAACAGCCAAAAGTTCAGCACTATTTAGTGAAAACCAGACTAAGCTACATGATCTTCAGGCATAGAAAATACATCTTTTGCAGTACTGTGGAGTACTTTATTAGCTGTCAGTAGATATGGCATGACTTGTGTTCCAATTTCCCATGACTGCAGTGTGTCGCCAGAAGTATCTTTGTTAATCTTGAATATGTTCTGTGTTGGTGGATGGGGTGCAGGACAAGGTTGAAATGTCAAGAAATTAATCTGAAATGTTCTGGATTTCTTCCACATTGTGGGATTCAGCCCATACTGCAGGTGGTGGTCCTATAAAACAGTTGTTTTTCACAAATCATTCTGCCTGTTCATTAATTTCACGAACCAGAGGGCCATTTCTCTGCAGTCTTTTTTAAGAAAAGGGCCATCCAGACCTATATGTCTGCTTTCCACGGTATGAAAATAGTTACACCTCACTTGTCAATGTATGTGGGAAGACAGAGAATTCATTGGGTGTTTTAGAGCAACAAGCTGAAAAGAGAGACAAGATCTGTAAGAAGTATGAAGGATCAAAGCCACTTCTCACATGAAAATTAAGATACTTCACATCAAATTTCTGAAATTGCAAAATTATTTTAAAAGCTTTATAAAACAGGTTTGAAAAAAATAAACCAATCAGGAATAGTTGACATCTACAATGCTCATCTGTTCACTAGACTTTGTCTCATTCATGAAATAAGCACAATTTCACCGGCCAACATTTTCAAATAAGGTTCCAAACTGAAGGCTCCAGGCAGGACTTGCTAAAACACAATTAGTACTCTTTTTTTTTTTGTGTGTGTGTGTGTGTGTGTGTGTGAAAGATTTAGAGATTCCAACATTTCTTTGGTCTGAAATCAGAGCAAAAATTGCATCGTCCTATTTTTGTTTTCTGAGGAAATGATTTAGAAGAAATGTGCCATCCATGAAGGTACACCAGACAAATGGTTAGATCTTGGACCTAGGAGCTCTTGGTAAGTACTTTCCCTGTCCACTGAATTACCCAACAAGTCTTTCTCACAATCTCTCCTCTGCAGTCATTAGTGTTGATGTAAACAACTCAGTGTTGATTGAAGAAGGAAAAAAAAAAGGTGAGACTTTTAATTTGGATACTTCTAGGAAGTGTGAGAACTGATTTGAGCCCTTGTTCAAACTGTTCAGACCACTAGGTCCTGGATACTACAGAGCAAATTTTCTTTCTCCCTCTTCAATTGCACCCTGGCTCTGAGATGGTTTCAAATTCAAAGCAGTGTATTTCTGTGGGCCACACAGAATTTGCTGCATTAGCAGATCCAGTGCTTCTCCAAAGAAGTCTCTACCAAAAGACATTTCAGACAACGTTCTCCAGTGGTGCCAACTGTGTGTGTGCTAAAAGTCCCCACTGCCTGTTCTCACTGGCAAGGAGTTAGAACAACTTTTGACCTCAAAAACGCTGGACAGCATGAGTTAAATGATCATTTCTGATTCTTATTTTCCCTACAAGAAAGGGCTAACCAATAGCTTATAAATTCAGATAATTCAGCAGAGAGCAGATACTTGGAAAGAAGAAATGATAGATGAGATGGGATATAGAAGAGCTTTATTACAGCAAAACAGGTAAAATTGTGTTTGCTCTTGAGAGACTTTGTATTGTAAAGTCGCCTCTTGTGTGGAGAGAAACAGTATTGGCACTTAGGCAACATTAAGAGCAAGAGGGCATTGTTGCAATCTAAGTTTGGGAGGCGTGGACAGTAGGAGAAGGAGAGGAATTATTTGAGGACTTATGAGAAAGAGAACTGTAAGCAAGCTGAGGAAATGAAGGGCAATTTTTAAAAAATAATTGGCTGGCTATGAGCATAAGCTATTTAAAAAACTTGGGTTCACCTTCACTTGTGCCAGGTACAAAATGTCTCATCTGGTGCAGGGAATAAGTCTAAGATGTCACATGATGAGAGCCCAGTGTAGCTTGGAGAAGTTGGAAAACTTATGTACAACATAATTTTATTAATTTAGGACTGGACTAAAATCAGGTAGTTATTCATTCCCTGTCTGCAAGGTAGTTTAGCCCTTGAGGAGAGACAAAAAATGCCAAGACTACCCTAAAGGAAGAGGGTACCCTCCCTTCCCTTCTGCCACTATCCCATCCATCTCCTTTCCTCTACAACTGCAAGCCTTTGTGCAGCTAGTCAGTGAAGATGAGTGGGAAATGAATCAGTTTAAAAATAAACCTTCTGCTGGGTTAGTTTTAACCTGGATTGCTTTCCTGATCTGGTTCATAATGCAGCCAACATGGCTAATGGTGTCTGTATCTTGCTCTACAGTCCTAGTCTCTGCCTTCTGTGATTTGCATTAGCCTTGCAGCTGCTGCACGTGTGCTCTGTAGAACTCTCAGACCACACTAAGGAACACTGTGCTATGGAAAGAGAGGGCTGGGTCTTCCATGTGGGGAAATAACACTGTATTCAACTGGAAATATTTTACTGGAAATGTGTCTATTGCCATCATTCAGGCTAAGCTTACACAAAATAACTCATTGACTAAAATATGCATGTCATAAAACTACCTGTGCTAATTTCAGACTTTTCTGTGATTCCATGTATTCTTATCCTCATATAGCATTGCCAATTAACAAGCTTTATGATTCTGTTTGGAAACTACCATGAAGCATCCATGCTGTCCTGAAGGATGTCCCTTCTGATACGGACCTTTCTAAATCTAGGAGGAGGGGTTTGAAACTAGTGAATATCAAGACCACAATTTTTACTGCATTTAAAAAAGCATTTTATACTCACCTGATAACCACTCAACTCTACTTCTTCCTCTTTGCTATCAGTCTAGTTGCACAGCTGTGCTGCCTCAAATTTAATTGTAATCTCTAATTCTTCAGTTCTGTCCATCTCTAAGTCTCTGCTTAAACTCTCCTTTTCTCTTGACATAAGGTCAAGAGAAAAGGCAAGTTCTACCATTTATTACCCTCCCTCCCTTCCTCCCTCCCTCCCTCCCTCTCTTCCTTCCTTCCCTTTTTTTTTGAACATGTGACATGATTTTCCCTCTCCCTGTTAGCTTGGCACCCTTTCCCTGTCCTGTAGATTTCTCCATCTTCATGGGCATGGACTCAGACATTTTTCATGTTTTCTTTTCTGTTTTCATCCTCTTACACTTTCTCTTTCTAGCTCTTTATCTCTCATGTGCCCTTTCTCTTCCCCTACCTTAGTCCTCTCCTTAACCTTTTGGTCTCCTCTCATTTGTTGTTTTCACTGCTTCTAGTCTATTCTTCTTGTTATACCATATGTTGTCTCTCACATCATAAATAAAATACTTTTGACTCCTTCCATCTCTAGCTACTGGCCTATCTGCAGACGCTCTTTCATCTCTAAGCTTTCTGAATGTGCTGTTTACGCTTTTTCTTCCTAGAGCTTTTCCCCTCTGGCTTCCCTCCTCTGTCCTTAAATGAAACCATTCTTTCCACAGCATCTAGTGGCATCCACTTTGCCAGATCTCAGACTCACTGCTATAACCGTAACTTCTTTTGGCCTCTCTGCTTCTGCTGTCCTTGAAATCTCTCTGGGATTCATCAGTTCTGGCTTTCCTTGGCTGCTTCTCCAATCATTTCTTAAACACATCCTCTGGAGGATCCTCCAGTTCTTGCTAAAGACATAGTGGACTTTTAGCTTTGTGTAATTTTACCCACAACCAAAAATTCCCTTGTCATCTCTTTGTTGAAGATTCACAGGTCTACCCATGTATTTGTCCCCTGGCACCTTTTGTCCTAAAGAAACACTTGGTCTGACACCTTTGTGAATGACTTACCATTTAAACTTAGTTCAGTTGAATGACGGATTTTCCCACCACAGACCTTTTCACTATATTCTTCACACTAACTGTGGACCTTACTGTCATTGACATCCCTAATCTGATTATCATTTAGATCCTCACAGCCAAGTAATATTTAAATTTAGGAAATATATAATCTTCCAGAGATGATGCTTCCTAGCCATGGAAGTTGCTGAAACTCTTATCATAGAATCAGAGAATTGACAAATAGTTTGGGTTGGAAGGCACCTTTAAAGATCATTTAGTTCCAAACCTCCTGCCATGAGCAGGGACACATTCAACTAGATCAGGTTTCTCAAAGCCCCATCCAAACTGGCTTTGAATGTTTCTAGAGATGCGGCATCGATCACCTCTCTGGAAAACCTGTTCTAGTGCCTCACCACTCTCACAGCTAAGAATTTCTTCCTAATATCCAATCTAAATCTACACTCTTTCAGTTTGAAGCCATTACCCCTTGCCCTATCACTACAATCCCAATTAAAAAGTTTGTCTTTTCCTCCTACTCTTTTCCTGAAAAATTATACAGCATATTTTTCTCAGTCCCTATTGCTCCCCTAATATTGATTCAGAAAACAGGAGAAGAACAATACCACTACTTCAAACTTTAGGAATATTTCATGCGTCTGTTTTGTATCTCTGCCTCGGTAGCCTTCTGTTATATTCTTTATTTCATCAATAAGAGAAATGCCTACTTCAGAGTCAAAGCTCTTTATGCCTACTTCCATTTGACACTTAGTACAAGCTCCCACTACCCCTTGTTAACTTTCCAGACAAATAACCTTTTGGTTTTGATGGCCAAATTTCCTGTAAAATATCTAAAAAATTATCTCTCTGCTTTGCCTCAAATCCCTCTCTAAATCCCTTTACTTTAGACAACCTAAAGTGATAGTACAAAAGTTGCAGGTTTTCTTCCTTTTTCTTTTATTTCGTTGCTTACCCTAGACAAGGAACATAAATTTTTTTACTGTTCCTTTCATCTTTTTTTATTCCATCTGTATTCACCTCATTCTGATTATAACTATAGCATCTGTGAAAAAGAGAAACAATAACAAAGCATTCACCATTGCATAGTGTTTAATTTTGAAGATTCTATGACTGCCTGAAGCTTTTTTTATATGTGTATGTAAATGCATGTGGCTGGAAACACGAGATGGGAAAGGCAAATATTCCATATCTTTCTACCTAAAACTTTTAAAAATGAGGCATTTAAATGAATGGCACAATGGTCATTGTCATATGGCTGCTGTCAATGTCTGGATTTTATTTTTCTCAAAATGAAATACCTGTTGCTATATACATTTGCGTTTGTACTTGTGCGTGTACATATATATGTGGATATATATAGCTTACTGGATATTCTAGTTGGCTGGTAGTATGTGCTGAACTTTTGATGTACTCTGTGAGAGGTGGAAAATACGTAAAGTAGTTAAAGTGGTGTTGACTGATGGGTGAGTAGTTCTTAGTAAAAAGAGATACTCTTATTCTGCCAAAAGAAGTTATCCTTTGTGTGGGGCAGGCATTTTGAACCTTTTTTTTTTCACTTGGTGTGTGGTCACCCTGAAATGCTTTAGAAATGTCTCGTTTTCTTCTTGTGAAGTAGATTTGTTTTTCTTTCCTTCTTTCTTTCTTTCTTATTTTCCATTTTGGTGGATAGTTCATTTTCCTGGTAGGGAGTTGTTGTCTTGTGGATTTTAACCTTTTAGAAGTAATATGTCTTTGAGTGGGAAAGAGACAGATCCTCAGATGTTAGAAACTGCCAAGGATGTTTTGAATATGAGGCTTATTTGAAGCTGCTTTTAATGATAGTTATGTATGTCATATAAATTAAAAGCCAAGTATAATTTATTATTTAAATTCTAAATAATATTTGGAGAATAATATTTTTTTATAAGAATTGCAATTTAAAAAAAAATAATTTTCACAAATGCCCGCCAGAAATTAAAGTAGTTCTCATTCCACTTACGATCAAACTATACCTTAAAGGAAGCTATTGTACTGCATCAAAAAAACAAACAAAAAAAAACAAACAAAAAACTCCCACATTAATGCATACGTACCATTCTTTGAAGGCAAACATCCTATTTTAAAGTACAGAGGTCTGGTCTGAAGGTGGATCTGGTCAAAGGTAGGACCTTAGCTACAGTATGGTCATTCCAGATTGCCAAATTTGAATGAAATTTCTTGTTTCTGTTTATGATTATTTTGACTTGCCTGATACAAAATCACTCTGTTTTTTGTTGCACGCAGACGGCCAAATTGGAAGGTTCGTTCCTCACAACCTAACTGAATAACTATGGGGTTCATTGTTGCAAGATATAATTCACCATTGGTTTGCTTTTTAAGAGCAGAAACTGAATCTGTCAGTGCTGGAAAATATCGTTGTTCTGAAAGTCCCATTTAAAGTGGAAGAAACACAGAAAATGGATATTAAGTTGATTAGAGTACTGGAGAACCTACTTGATGGGAAGAATGAGATTGGTATGTTTATTTTAGTAATACAGAAGTTGAGGGAGAGATCCAATACCTCTCCCTTAGTGCTCATGGGAAGAAGGCACTTTAGGCTACTTCAACACAAGGAGCGATGAGTATATGCCAGTTGCAACAAGATTTCAGCTGGGATCTGCAAGGAAGTGTAAGTGGTCAGAGCTTTCAGATGTCAGTAACAGGAATCTAAAGATCATAACCCATGTCCAAACCTATTTACTTTCCTTGTGGAACCTGCTACAGTCCTGGAAAAGATGTTACGTCCGACTTGCTTCTGTAGCAATCATTGGGATTTGCTGTTCCAAAATATCTCTCCCCATTCTCCATCCTTATAATAACTTGCAAAGTATGAAGCTGCACATTATTGATCTATATTTTTAAATAAAAATTTCACAGTATTCATGTCCTCTTTATTTTCTAAATATGTGGCAGTTTTACATGGAAGTTTAATAAACCTTCAAATTCTAGAGGCTGATGGCCAGCTCAGTGACCATGCAGAACAATGGTGGAAACCTCAGAGAAGGTTAGGAGAGTTATTACTAAAATTGAATCTCTACATGAGTCTAAGAAATAAATGCAAACTGACTCTAAAAATTAGAAGACAACTCTGTGAATACCACTGCAAATACCACTGGCAAGAGACATGTCTCTAAGCTGTCTTCAGACTCCAGAGTAAATAAATAAAATATTTCAGAGAGAAGAGGACTGTATATGTTGGCAGAATTTCTTGACTTTGTGTGTAAAACCAAGCACGATTCGAACTTCCACTAGGTAAAGACACCAACACAAGAAACTCATTTTAACTGGTCAAATTTTAACAAACATTTTCTGTGAAATTTTGGTGAGGTGGAGTTTGCCAGAAGTTTTTCCAGGAATTAACAACCTCCAAAGACTGCAAGCACTTTTTCTTCTGAACATCTCTGCCCAGAATCTTTCTCCAAAACTCATAAAGCAAGAACTTGAGAAAACCTGCCTGAAAAGCAGTCTGCTTTGTAGAAATATAGTAAGAACTTGCCAATCTTTGAAGCCAGAGGACCTAAATTAAGGCAGTGAAGACTTAGCAGTCACTCTGCTTCCCAAGCACTATGGGAGAAAATGAGCAAGTTTCAAACAATCGACTGGGGGACTTGACCTTTTTCTATCCTTCCTCTTCTACTTCCATGCTCTTGATTTCTTTATGTGAAAGTCATATGAAATGGCTGATCTCGGGTCATCTCTATTTAAACTTGCTGCTCTGGGCCTCTCTCCCTACTCCCTCTCCCCACTCTTAGCCCTTCGTAATCAAAACTTGGCTTACACATGCTCCAACTCATCCCCCAGAATCAAACAAATAAAACACCCACATTCAGTATGAGATCACTTTACTTAGTGATCTCAGTTCTAGTGTTACTGTACACTTTCAACAGGTCAATTATCTCTTTGAAGAAGCTTGAAATATTCTATTGGCCCATTGAGTCAATGGTACAATATTTGCTCACTTCTAGAGAGCCTAATGGACATATGGCACAGAGCATGTATTTTTGGAAGAGATGCACTTGCCAAGATCTCTGGTGAGAATCAGCTCTGTACAAAACCTAAAGTCAAAAGTTGGTCTGTGGTTTTTTGTTTATTTGTTTTATTTTTGATTTTTTTTTAGCATGAAGAGAAATAAACATTATTTTTAACTCAAAAGAGAATTTAGCTTTAGACACTGCCCATGCACAGTCCCAATGACCACAGGGGCTGTGAGAAATGTGATGACATTTTGTTGCATAATTTTAAATTGAATGAGATTTACATATATTTTTATTAAAAACAAAGCAAGAAGCATGCATTCTTGGAGAAGATTCATTTGTCAAAAGTTCAAAAGTTTGGCTAGCATGACTATATTAAATCTGCAGTCAAAAGTTTTAAGAGGCAATTATGTAAGATAAGATAATCTGTTGTGCCTATGCAGTCATTCGTGTTCTTTTGACTTTGTAGACCTTAAAATTTTACCACTATCCCATAGCACTTGACCTTTGGGATACTTTGATCATATTTGCAGAAGGCTTACCAAAGAATGGTTAATTCTGTGGTGTGTGAAATTTGCACAATACTAACTGCTTTTTTTTTTCCTTCTTAATGGAACACATTTTTACTATTTTGCAAGCCATCCACAAGTTATTGCTTCACGTTTGGTTTTAAAATACAGTTAGAAAAATCAAAACAAGTCTTGATTACAAATTAATTATGCAGTAAAATAAATTAAAATACAAAATAAAATAAAGTAGCTTCTCAAGTGAAATGTTTAATCAGTTTCAAGTGTTCTTAAGGGAAATGATAAATGATATAGCACCTTTTTCTGAAAGTGTTAGATATGTTAACAATTTTAGACTGTAGCTGCATAAATAGTTATAGTTGATTTAAAACAGCTTTCAAAGTACTACAGCAAGATAGGGTTTGACATACCATGGTTGAATAGAAAGAAGGTTCTGTTTTTTTCTTTATTTATTTACCTCTTTGCATGCCATACTTATAGCTTGTATCTTACTGGTTTTTTAATCCTCAAGACCTATATGACAGAAGTCTTGACCTGTTGGAATGAAGTTCATGAACTGGAGCTCTGTGCCTAGACATCCTCACATCATCTGGACTCTTGATGATCCAATTACAATGCAATCAGGCATAACCTTGCCCTCAGCTAGACCCATGACTCTGTTGCACCCCTCTGGAACCTTAGTCTATTTGTTCATATGTTACTGAATTTTGTTTCCTAGTTTATAGATTCTCTTGGATGATGGATGGTCTTATTTGTTACTCATTCTCACTATATCAAGCATAATGTGTTTTTTTATCTTTTTGAACCATAGTTATAAAATTAGTAATAGTAATGACAGTAACAACAACAGAGATATACTTGATAAAGATTCATTGCAATGGGCAGACTTGGGACCCTTCATTTTCTGCTGAAGTTAAACATCATATTTAAATTTTTTTAATCCTTTAGTGCTTTTTCCATAATTATTCTAAGAACTGTGTAGTTTATCTCCACAGGCATGTAGCAATGGTTCCAGGCTGCTGCCATGGAACAGACAATCTACAGTCCAAGCAGTAGGAGGTACAACACTCAAGGACAGTTCTGAAGCACTAAGCTGTAAGGTCACTGCACATCACAGTTACATCCCTGATGGTGTGAGTTCTGTGCCAAAACCCACTTCAAGACTAAGAAACAAATAACAGTTCCAAAAGAAATCTGTTCGTATTCTCAGGAAGCCTGGAATCCCTTTGGCCTACCGTCAACATGTTTATTCTATAGGAGATGACAAATCAAAGTTTTTTCTTGCCTTGTCTTTATCATAAACAGGTCAACATGAACTCAAGTCAAGATTTTCTGACATATTCCTTCATTTTGGTGACCAGTTTCTGAAAACTGTTCCCAAAAAATTTTGTTAATTTCCATTTAAAGACTACTTGATGCCAGCCACTGGAACATAAAGACTATGTATAGGTATATAGTAAACTTTAATGTGTTCCATGTGTTTCGACTCTATCTTTCTATATTATATCTATGTTGAATACCTGAGTAGTAAATACCTGTAGTAAAAGCATCTCTCACTTCCCTTTCTTCAGAGCATATTCCTTAAATATATAGTTTCTGTCATTTATTCCTGGGAATAAAATTCTTTCATTAAAGTCCCTTTGTGGTAAATATTTGCAAAACCTCCCAAGGCCTGTCAAAAACAGGACCTTGAAATTTCAGTTAAAGGTTGTGCCAGCAAATATCTTCTAATTGAAATTAATTACATCGCATGCCCTGAGAAGAAATGAATTCTAAGACCAATTCAATCAATCAAATCAATCAATTTTCCTTAAAACAACCTTGTACCAGGGATCTGAATTATTTGTGGGAGTCATGAGAGTTTGATCAGCAGCTGTGCTGGGGAGCTTAGCCCCAGAACACATCAGAATGACCACATATTTCATCGCCTTTTTGATCAAAGGAAAATACTCACTTACTTGACGTAGCTTTCCCACAATAATTGCATGCTAGAGAAAAGCAAACCAAAGCATCTGATGCCCTAACTAAATAGGCACAATCAAAGGACAGAACAAACAACGCAACATGCCGTTCCACCTCAAATGCTCTTGCTTTCCCCCTTTGCTCTTTTACTCCTCCAAAATGCCTTGGAACATAACCATCATTACATACTAAAATGACAGGGAAATTTTCACCAAACAAGGAATAAATTATGAAGACACACAGTGAGAGTGTCTATGTCATTCCATTCTGTTTGGTGGCATGCACTATGGCCAAACAAGTCAAACAGTTACCTTACAGAATTGTAAACTCAAACAAAATTGACCTCTACATCTCTCTTTGACTATCTCCCCTCTCTTTGACTGTTTTCCTATCTTTGGATTGAGTTATTTCAGCTTTTTCAGTCTACAGGTTTCATCTGGATTTCTTGTACAGATGCTTTACATTGAATTTACATAGCCACGTACATAATATTCTAGGGTTTAATGAACAGTTGACCATTGTGTTACATCTCCCAAGAAGTCTCTGAAGAGTTAAGAGCTCTGGCGTTGTCTGTAGTGCAGAGGAAAGGCTAGCCATGGATTCCAGCATTGCTTTTTATTATGTTGCAGCTGTACTGCACTCAATTCTACTTGGAAAAATTCCTGAGAAAGAATCTATTTCCCTCACTTCACTTTTGGAATAAGTACTGTTTTGGTTTTTGGCTCAGCTTTGAAGCAATGTTCTTTTTGTCAGTATTGAAGGAATGAAGGGTATATTTAAAGAATAAACTTGGGATGTGTTTGGTGATTTTGATTTAGGATGTAGGAATAAGGTTCTCAAGGGATGGAAAACTTGAATTCTAAAAATAATGAGCATCTAAAATTTAGTAGAGGTATTATTATTGCATTGACTCATATGGGTCTTGGTTGATTTACATGTCTGTTTAGAACAGGGAAGTTATTTACAGTGCAACAATATTTATAACAGTTACAACTTTTAAGTGCTTTATTCCAGTAGTTGTTTAAACAATATTAAGAAAATTCAAAAAAAATATGATACGTCAGCTGTCATATCTAGAAAATCCACCAGCCAGAGTTTAGCTTACCATAGTTTTTCACACTGATGCAAAATCACTCACTCATTTGTGTGTTTTTTAGCTGGATGCAAAGTTTTTTGAATGTGTAGGTCACTTTGATCTACCCTTAGACTATTTTAAAAAGACAGTTCTTCACTACCATTTCCTCTTTGTGGTCTTAACAGAGCTAAGCCTCAAGATATATACAATGTTTTTCCATAGGACATCCATATGTTTTTTATCCCATCCAATACTTAGAATTATGTTAGCTCTGTAGCAGAGTCAGGTTTTGAATCTAAACATTTTCCTTGTAAAAACAGCAACATGAAAACAGCAGTCCAACACAATTATAGGCTAAGGTTACTACTTTGTTCATTGCCTACAGGCATTTGCACATACTTAATGGCATGCTTCAATTTTGTGTAAAGGTAATCCATACAGCAGAACAAAATCTTTCAGTAGTTGGCCAAGGCCTGCTCTTTATTTGCACTGTGGCTTGCAATTATGGAATCGGAAAGTAGAAATTTTTACAAAATAATAACAAAAAAAACCCAAACAAACACAAAACACACATGTACACACACACACAAAGAGTAGAACCTAAACCAGAAAAAATCAAAGGAAACTAAGCTCTTTGCCCCCAGCATGAATTAGGGATCAATCTTACCCAAAATGTTTAAAGAAGTTATTTCTGATTGCCTTTGGAATGGTCAGTTTTCAGAATTAAATCATCTTTTGGTGGATGCCAGTAACTAAGCAGACAAAGCCCTTAGCAGAAGCTGAAAATCTCTAATTGGAGAAATCAGGCTTTTTAGGAGAGGCTGTACACATATCTGTGTGTAAGAACAAGTAGACACTGACGTGTACCATTCACTGGTGTGTTCAATGACTAAGTTTTGGGAAGTCACCTACTGGTAGGTCAAGCAACAACTCACTTCACGCAGTCTGGCCCTTTGCATTGAAGCACCTGTACAAATTATGATGTGCTCCCTAGCATGAGCCACACAGTGTCAATCCCTTATCCATATTTATTTCAAGAGAAGTATTTTAGCCTGCAAGCACTGTCACACAAGAAAAGTCCCTTTTCTTCCCTTTCTCTTATTAAACTGTTACTTTCCATTTTCTTCACTTAAATGATGTTATTTTCTAGGAAAACAGAACATTTTATCTCTTACTAAATCCGGAGAAAAAGAATTTGTTACTGTATCCCTAATCCGACCAATGCTGCTAAATTGGTCAATTTATGTACCTTTTCGCTTCCTTAAGCACAGTTTCTTCCCAGAAACAAGACTTTATATAGAAAAAATGTCATGAAGCAAATGGTTTATTCCATTTTTCTGCCTGATAAGATTTTATATTGAGTAGATTTAAAATACTCTTTTATTGCCCTATGATAGATTTTAGACAAACACATTTATTTTCATAGTGATCAAAGAGATATGGATATGTTTGTCATCTGTTACAGATCTCGAGGCAATAGAAGGAAAAGAAGACTCCCCAAAGCATGTCACATGAAGGTGTTTCTGCCCAGATATATATCCCAGTTACAGCTAAGGGGTCCTGGTCTGGCAAAAGTGACATTTTCATATACTCAACATCATGACCACAAAAAATAAGATGAAATTTATCTTATTTTCTGCTTTCAAGGTGCCAAGCTAAGCATACATTTTAGACTTTAAAGTACTGAAAACTTCACTGAGACTTGTCTGAGTGTTCTGACTCTTGCATCAAACACAACATCCAGCAAAGGTTTTGTCACTTGTGACGGACCTGTGGAAGAGAGTTAGCAAATGCTGGAGTATATGCACTGGGAGTATGGCATGAGAAAGCCTAGGAAAAGCTGAACCACCTCTTGAAAGGGTGAAAAGTCAGACTTGAAGAGCAAGGAGACTGTGTATCTCTATTATGTAGCCAGGAAGATGTCACTTTTTAACATTCTTTTCCCTTCCTTTGTGACAATAGGAACTTAGGACTCAGTCAAGACTTTGAATAACCCTTATTCTGCTTTTGGGTAACCCTTCCACTTGTTTGTCTTTATTCTGGTAGCTCCAGAGCTGCAATGCAAACAAAGATTGATGTTGAAGAAGTACACCTATTTGATTCACTGGTTACGTCATAATGTTGGCAGAGGAGCATTTTAGAAATTACAGCATACACACTGGGTCACAGGACTCTGAGTATACTTTTTAATATATCTTTAAATAAAGAGATATTCATTGCATAAGATATCATACATGCCCTAAGCTGCTTAAGAGTTGGAAAAGTAGAATATTTTGCATCTGGATAAGGAGCCGAATTCACAGTATATGATAGTTATCATACATAAAATTTCAGAGACATGAAAATATCTACCCACATGCTTATTTTCAGAGCATGGTTATGAAATATAAGCTGTCTTCTATACATTTTTTTTGTGTTCTAGTGTGTGCATGTCTTTTATGAATTTCTATCCTGTTTTTTCATGCAAAAAAGACAAATTTTAAAAAGGACAGGCAAGTTTCCCTTTTTATTTATTTCAGGAAATATATATCTTTAAAAGTAGATTTATATTGGTCCCATTACTCATGACATATACCCCCCCGCAACCTTAAAGACTTTGAGAAATTCTGTTTAGAAGCTGCCAATAAAATGAGTTTCATAACTAATATCAGTTTTGATACTAATAAAGCTGTTAGAGATATTGTCCATCATTTGCCTACAGTTCAAATGCAGATCCTTACAGGGATAACATCTCACTACGCTGACATCTGGAACACAGCAACAGAATGCTGCTGGCTCAGAGAAACAGGAGCAACATGCAATATTCATTGCCAAATGTCACTTAGCAACATAACGTATGGTGGAGGAAATTCACATCCGCCATACCCTGCCTCTCCAAACAAACAAAAGCTCCTTGTGCAAATGATGTCATGATGCTAGCTAGGAAAATTTTCTGTTAAAAAGTCATGGAAGAGAAAGTGAACAGAATAGATGTTCTGGTTCATTTGACAGGAGAATGGATAAAAGACACTGTTAGTCTTTGGATTGCAATGCCAGCCCCCTCATCCCCTTGGGAGCAGGGTGTTCTGAGTCAGAGGTGCAGCTGCAAAAACTCTCCTGGCATGGTATTGAACTGTTGTTTAACTTGTGTTGCTTACATAATTTCCAGGGTTATACATAAGCCAAATAAAGCTTTTTGGCTCTCCATTTTTAACTTGGGTGCCCAACTGCCACCCTTTTCTCTTGTGAGTAACTAAACATTTATGTACCCTCTGCATGTGTAGAGAGCCTAATTCTGAATGGGCCACTGCATCCATGTGACAAAATACAGTACGACACGGTTTGGAGGAATTTCTTTAGTTTCCGAAAGTAACATAGTTGCATAAAAGTCCTTCTCATCTTAAGTAGGTTCACCGTTTTCATTTGGTTTTGTACCTGAAGGAAACATAAACAAAGAGAAAAACGTATAAAACACAACTGACATTTACCCAAGGAATATATGCTAAACCAACCAAATACTTTGATGCATTGTCTACCGGATTTCCTTTTTTTTAATCTATATCTCTTCTATTTCACCTTGGGGTTAAGCATGGTGAGAAGTTGGAAAAGAAGTTGGTTTGCAGAGGGTCAACAACAGATACATGTGAAAGGCTAACCATTAAACTGGCATGAGTTACAAATGGACTTCTACTGACAACAGTTTGAGATTTTATTTTATTTGTTTAGGGATTTATCTTGTTTAAAGGTGTCAGTCTGATTTCCCCCATTTGTACAAATATTAGGTTTATGCTAAACTAAAAAGTCCCAATTATCCAAAGTTGAGGCATCACTAATAGAGCATGGTATCACATTAAAGCATGAGGACCTTCACGTCCTTCAGAGATTGGATGTAACTGAATAACCTAACAAAAAAGTAATCAAAACATCTGGTAACAGCTAGGAGCTTAGCAGTTAAATGTTGCTGAGAAAGACCTAGCAATATTTGTCCAGTACAAGAGTACTACATGCTGTCAATGCAAAACAGTTACTAAAATACAAATACACGAGTCCATTGGGAATTCACAAAAAGTTAGAGAAGCATCAAAGTCATTGACAGAACATCTGCGGAAACCTTAGTTTGAGTGCTGTATTTGGAGAACTTTGTTCAAGAATAATGAACAAGAAAAATGAAGAAAAGAATTACTAGTGGTAACATAAGGAATAGAAACCCTGTTTTGTAGGAAAGATTGCTTACTTGTGAACATGGTGTAGTGGGTAAACACAAAGATAGGGAAAGAAACAACTTTAAAACTATCTTGGAATAACAAAAAAAAGTTAAAAAAAATTGCATTGTAAACTTTAATCTGAAGTTACAAGGGAAGTGTCTTAGCACCAGAGGAATGAAGTTCTGTAGCAACGTAATTGTGACAAAAAACTTAATTGGTGGTAAAATGGAGGTCTGTCTTTTTTGGAAATGTGAGCTTTGATAAGGACACAAGACTTTTGTTATGTTACTTTCTGTTATAACAGTCATGCCTGAAACTCTTGCAGTCATCTCACTTGCACCACTAACTCCACTGGAGAGGGAAATTTGTTTCTCTCTGTTTTGGTAAAGGTAGGATGCCAGATTCTACTTCCAACAGCAAATTATATACTAGTTTTCCTAATTAAGAAAGTTGTTAATTTTGGCAATGACAATAGAGAAATTTGTTCATTATTGTTTGGCAAGCATCCACATTACCTGTTTTATGACAATTCTCAAATTACCCTTTGTTGTTGTCAAGAGGAACCAGGTTAAAACACTGAATGAAAATCCGGATACCATCCTGACCTTGAGATTTTATTTGCTGAAAACCAGGCACTCCTACTGAAGGACTTTTCCTTGTAGTAACTGGGCATTTTCTGACAAACAGAATTTCAGCAGAAGCATTCATCAGTTCTTGTCCATATCATACACATATATCAAGTGGAATTTGTTAAAAGAAGCACTTAAATAACTCAAGATCTTAAATATAGGAACAGCATGACACGAACACCGTGGCCCTAAGAAATGGCTAGACTTGGGTGAAAAGGAGATCTGGTTCCATACAAATTGCTTGTATTCAAGGTACATAGATTTAGATTTTAAAACCTGAATGAGACAGATATCTGTGTAGGAAACTTGCATGTAATTTCCTCAAAGGAACAAATTCCAGTCTTTCTTAATTTTCTCAGGGACTGAAAACAGGATTTCCTACAGTATTTGCTCAAGTATACTTATTGTGGTTGGCCTTTAAGTTTCATTAAAGACGTCTTTGGGGTTTGCATTGTCCTACCTGAGTATCATTTAGTTCTGTACTTTGGTAATATCTTTTGGTTTATATAAAACATGAAACCTTCTATTTCTTCCCTCCCTTACTGGTTCAAACACAGTCATAGGCAAAAGACATGCCCAAGGAAAAATTCTTCAGGGAACTTCAATGAACATACAAGAACATAGGTTCTGATTTTACACCAGTGGCAAATGCGTTAGGACAGTGATGAAACTTTCTGGTGGGAAAAATATCCAGTTAAAGTGAAGGGTTTTTTCAGACTACTTTTTAGTCTCTATATCAATATTACTTTTGAACTTAAACAGCAGCCTCTGAAGTCTGTGGCTCCCTGAGACTCTTTCAAAATTAATTTCCGATGAGAACAAATTTTTAGAATACTGAAAATAATGCCAAATTTGAGATAAAGAATTACAGAATTATTTAGAAGCTCTATAGCAACTCAGTCTGAACTTATATACACTTATTTTGCAGCTTAAGAACTTGTAGAATGTGGTGAGCAACACAAAAGAGAACACAAGGTAGTATCTTTGGGTCCGTATTTGCCACGCGATAAGGATTAAGAAACACTTCAACAAATAATATGGGAAGGCGTACTAGGTGAATATCTATGGATGCAATTGAAAATGATTTGTGGATGACCAAATACCATAAAGGAGACCCATGAATTCGAGCCTCTTGGTTGTACAGGAGACATGATTTATAAGGGCAGTCACAGCTGTAAACTGAAGAATTTATTAAGAAATGTGGGCCTCCAGAAGTGATTTAGGTTTAACTCTTGTTCTTCTAATTTTTTTTTTAATAATCTTTTTATCACTTTACATCATCTTTTCCTGGGCAAGTGTTTGATGTATTTCCCAATGATAAGCTAATAGTTTAATTTTAAAATATCACAAGGTCCCTTCCTACATCCAGGTATATTAACAGTATAGTGTAAGTAACTGCATATACCACTGAGCATAGCAGTTTCTTTTTTGAATATTTTTTGCTATGTTGGAGTATTTTTGTGAGAGGTGAGAATTAGATATAATCTTAGCAAAGGACAGGATGCCTGAAAAGCCTTTATAATCTCCTTTAAGGACAGGCCATAATTTCTGTGTTGTAGCAACTCAGTATCCTGCAGATGTTGTTGGGCAACAGCTTATCTTAACACCAAGAGTGATCATACAAAGAACGGTGGCAAACCTGAAGGGCCTGGCACTGTAATAAAGAAAAAAGAAATTGTGGAAAGCAGAAGGTCCTGCTAATATTCATGGACTAAATTTTCTTACAATTTTTTTTCAATTTTATTTTTAAGAATAAAGCATTGTGATTTAGAAGCTTTTACTTTGATAAATCCAGATGTTACATCAGCTTGTTTTCGTGACATTGTGGTAGGTAAGTGGCACAGAGCAACACAGCCAGTCACTGATATCACTGACCAACCATCTTAAACTGGAAGTGAGTCAGCTACAAACAGCTCCATGTTTTCTTCAGATATGTCTCCAAAAGACAGGAAAAGAGAGAGTACGACCTGTGGGTAAATATTTTGGTCTCTATATTTTTCTTTCTCCTAGTCAAGCGTTCCTTAATCCTGATTCCAGTTAATTTTAACATTGAAAAGGCAGGAAAAAGAAGAAGGAACTTTAGAGTTTCCAGATTGCTTATTCAATCAACAGAACAATGAAAGCATTCTGTAATTTCAGGGATTTTTTACTGTTCCTTATGAGTGTTCCTCTATGAATTTTCCTCTCCTCTCCTCTCCTCTCCT